>PVKN010037023.1:0-11324 GCA_004027915.1 Capromys pilorides
AAATACACTTTTCTGCTCACTGAGGCTCACTTGATAGTCTCCCTAAAGCCAGATTCTCTCTCATTTCCACCAACTCTCCTCTCTCCACATGGACACAGATGCATACAAATACCTTATTTCCTGTTACTCTTTCTCTCTTAGAAAATGCATGTAATCTTGCCACTTTGCTTATAATTTTTTTTCTTCATCTTTCTTCATGTTGCTTTTGCCAGTTGTATTTTTCTTCTAGTCATTGAGGTTTTTGCTCTGGGCCTGAGGGCGTTGTCTCCAGCTATTTATCTAATTTCTTGCTGTGCTATTTATTTTGTGAGTTAAGTTCTCTCCACTCTACTTATCATTTTTGATATGATGGCTTCTCCCCAAAAGTAGCCTCTGCATTCAAATTGTTCCTTTTTCATTTATGTAATATCTTATGAAATCCATTGAGAATACAAATTAGATTTTAAAAACAGTTGTCTCTCTTGCGCTGGCTTGGTGTGCGGCCTGTTTCATTACAGAATGTTTCCTCTGATCACTCGGTGCACATGCTTTACCTTTTGAACTACAGAATTTTTTTCCTGTGTATATTTCTTTTCTTATCCTTTCAGATGCTTATGTGCATGCAATATGTGAAGCTCAACAGAACAAATAAGTTGTTCTGTATGAATACAGAGAAAGGGCAATAGAATATATTTATGTCTTTCAGTCTTGTTATCCTCACAGACAAAGGAAAAATCTCCCTGTCTGTCTGTCTGCCTCTCTACCTGCCTGCCTGCCTGCCTGTCTCTGTCTCTATCTCTCTGTCTCTCTGTCTCTCTGTCTGTCTCTCTGTCTGTCTGTCTTTCTGTCTGTTTCTCTCTCTGTCTCTCTCTGCCTCTCTCTGTCTTTGTCTCTCTGTTTCTGTCTCTCTCTCTCTCTCTATTTGTGAGTTCAAACTACTGTTAGCTATGTAGTAAGACACTGTCTCAAAAAGCAAACAAAAATCTCCCTGGACACAAAAATATTAAAGACCTTTTTCATATTTAAAACTGGATAGGTAAATATGAACAGTAAAAAATGCAACATAATAATTAAAGAAAAGTAGTTGCTATATGATATTGGATTATCAGAATATAGAAGTCACATTTAAATATACATTCTTCAAAGGATAAAAGGAAATATGAGAAATAAGAAAGAAAGAAAGTTAGCTCTGGCCAGATAGATGAGCAGACTAAAGCACCTAGCACCTACGTAGACAGGCACAGGAACCAGGGTTTGGTCCCAGGCTACCATGCTGGCCCTGCCCCCAGGGTGCACTAAGATGGGATTGAGACTGGGTGTTGCGGCATGCACTGTAATGTCAGCACTTGGGAGGCTGAAAACAGAAGGATCTCTATGAGTCAATCTGTGTAATGAGACCCTGTAGACCCTGTACTAAATACATAAAAAAAAAAGTCACTTATTTCATTCTTTCCAGAAGCTCTTCAGCTAATTTGGGGCCTGGTAACTATTTCATTTTGTTTATTTGAAAAAAGCAAATGAGCACATAGTTATTTTTAACTATGTTATTTAAGTATGACTAAGAAGACACTTACTTCCAATACACCAGCTTCTTTTTATTTGTCCTCAGTTTTTTCCATAGGCTTCCTGTCATCCTCAACTCTTTCATGGTTAAGAATGGCAGTTTTGCTTACTGCCATAGGAATCTATGATATGATAGAATGTTAATAAAACTCCATATTTTCAGTCATGTGAAAGAAACTGGTCAAAGACTCAAAGCCCAGTAATGAACCAAATTTTTGACACAGCTGTGCCATCAACGCTAAAAATCACAGGAGATAAGATGGCCCCAGGGAACAGACAACATGTGTGATCCCGACATCCTTCCACATGCTAAACACTGGCTTGGAGCTCCCAAGAGCACGAGATGGAACTTCTCCTAATTACATTGATGTCAATAAGAGAAATATCCCCAAATAGGTATTGGAGCCACTGCATAATTATCCTGGACTGCCGCCGTGTCAGGCAAAGGGCAACAGACGCCAACCTTAATAGCATGGCCAAATCTGGTGCCACCACACCACTGGGACAGAATAGGCAAAGGTAATATTTCAGACAACTTTATCAAGTAAGTTGGGGAAATCACTGAGAAGCAAGGCCACTAGGTTGTTTTCAAGTGGAAGTATGCTAGATTTTGTTTCCTGTAGCTGTTTTCAAAGTGTGCATAGAAGTTTGGCTTATAACATGGCTAACTGGCAACTACCAGTTCAGCTTTCTAGAAGTGGGAAACTTAGTCTCTTCAGTACACAAGTGCTGGTACCCCTATATGACAAGAGGGATGTATCTATTGAAATAGAGGGCTGCAGTCCAACATGTAGACCCATAAAGGTGTGAATGATGACTGGAGCTTAAACCACTATGATAACTTCCTTTGACTAGAAAACCGAATGCCTTATGAAAATTTCAGTGAATCACAATGAGAGCTGCTGTTTACTGGCTGTCTATAGTGAGCTGAACATCATGGTAGTCACACTTTCCTTTTACTCCTCTAAGCCTCATAACAATCTTAGGAACCCTTTTGCAGAACAGGAAACTGAAATTGAAAGAGGTTAGATTAAGTAGCACCCATCAAAATGTGACTTAAACCTACACTTTTCTGATTATAAAGTTGACCTCATTTTTACAGCCCCTTCCACTGCAATGCACCTGAATCTTAGTCTTAGATTTTTCAGAATCAGAGGATGTTTTAAAAGATAATAAAAAGCTGTGCATAAAAATTTTTCAGATGATATCTTGGTATATCCACCCTAAAATAAAGATGAGCTTAAAGGTACACTATTTCTGAGAAAAATACTGAAAATATTTTCCTTTAAAATATACAACAGGGGCCAGGGAGATAGCTCAGTGGAATAAGTGCTTGCTCGGCAAGCATAAGGTCCTGAATTCTATCCCTGGTACCACCAAAAATAAATAAATTAATTAATTTATAATGTTATAATTTACAATTCATTTATATTTGTAATTATTTGGGATATGTGAGGAAGAAATGGTGGTTGCTATGAGTTTTAAATGCTGATAAACTTATCTTTTGACCAAGATAATTGGTTGGACAGTGCTCTCCAACAAATCTGTGCCTTGGGAAAAACGTATTGCTGCAGAATCTGCCCTGCCCTGGTACACTTTTCAGAGAGAACAGATCCTGACCAGGGTCCATGGGCGTCTGGGAGGAAACTCGCATTGTCTTGTAAAACCAAGTTAAAATATTTTCATAAATTTTGTCTGCAGGTAGATTAATACAAACATTATTAAAAAATAAATTCTAGACTGGGCATGGTAGTGCCTGCCTGTAATCCCAGCTCTTGGGAGGCTGTAAGCAGGTGAATCACTATGGCTCTGATCTAGTAGCAAGACCCTGAACGCCCTGTAGACCCTTCCCTAAAAGAATAGGAAAAAATAATTAATTAATTAATTAATTCTGAGAGAAAGGAGAAAAGATAGGGAAAAAGTAAGGGAAAAAATATGCAAGTATATATACAGGATGGATGAGGTGATTGCCCTGAAAATTTCCATCAGTTTTGTGAAAATATCAGTTAATGAGTAGGATTCTCACTGTGACTAACTCTGTATGCTGAAATCTGAGATCTAAGCAGCTACATCTAGGACAGCAATGTGTAATTCAAAAACCATGCTTGAATACCTGTCATCTTGGTCATCTAAACATGTACCATTTCTAATGTATCAATTTTTACTATACTTTCTTTAAAATAATTTTTTAAAAGATAAAGAACAAAAGAGAGACACAAACAAAAATGTAAGATTTCTTGAAAGCTAGATGCAATATGCAATTATATGTCCAACCTTACATAATCATATCTGTTAATCTGAGCAACAGATTGGACAACAAAAATCGATTATCAGCCACTGTTAATCAGCCATTCTTGTTTTGAAAATCTGTAACATGTATTATTGTATGTTTCCCTGTTTCTGTCTTTGTTTTTTATTTTTGCTCTTGCTTTTACTTTTCAAAATTAAATTACAAAGTTCAAGTGCCACATTTAAAATACGAAAAAATTAATTCTACAGTCTTACAACTCCATTACAGTCAAAGCTAAGTTGGTGAATGCTAGATGTCAATGCCTAGTTGCTTTATTACAGTGTAACACTTTCCATGCTCCTATGTTCCTGCCCGTGGGATCTCTATGGTGCAAATCCTCGGCCACTGAGCATCGCTTCCTAACTCTGCATTGGGGCAGTGTAGTTATCTGAAGCTGGTGTGTTAGGAGTACTCACAATGCACAAGTTCACAAACCCTATAAACCAAGGTTAGGTTGGATGGTTTTTGCTTTTTGTTTTTGTGCACAATGGCAAGTGATAGCCATGGGCCCAGTTCAGCCTCCGGTCTGTTTTGGTAAAGTTTTATTCAAAAACAGACATGCCACTTCCTTATGGATTGGCTATGGCTGCCTTTGTACTGTAATTGCATAGCTGAGTAGTGGCATGAGAGAACATAAATTCTAAAATATTTAATTTTTAACCTTTTACGGAAAATTTCTTCCAATTCTCAATCTAGCCTTAAGAAGTTGATGGAAAAAAACTTAATAATGTAAATTAAATATTTAAAAGGATGTCATTTGTAAAGCTATTACACTGGGACTAGCATAAAATTTGAGAAAATGTTCATTCAGTGTTCAAAACTGATTATACAGCTCAGTGAAAAAGTCCCTCTATAACTCTACAAATGAGCAACATGCATATAAATACATATTATATATATATATATATGTTAATTACAAATTAATATAATTTGCTTGAGATGAGAAATAGCTTGACGGCAGGTCATACATCAGACTTAATGACAACCATATTAGAAAAAGAGTTAGTAGTTGTCATGCAACTCAATTTGTCAACTCAAAGCTGAGTTGCGACAGTAGGTTGGCTGTGGATACAAAAGTTTGGCAAAATCAGTGAAAAGTATCATTGTTTATATAACACAAAATTAAAGGTACAATTTTCTATTTTATCAACTGTATGCTATATATTCTTACTATTAGTGAATATAATAATGCGCTCATACATGTATGTATATATACATACATATAAATATATACATATATTATATATGTATATAATATATAAATATTATATAAATATAATATATATAAATGATTTTCCATAGGGAACTAGTCATTATTCATTTGCCTTCACACCACCACTCAGGTTTCAGCAGGTGTGTAACCACCTCTTACCCCACTGGTATCAAGAGAGCTTATTTGTTGTTTCTGATAAAACTCTACCCCATAGATCAAATCAAGCAAATGAACGTTAGACAGTACACAATAACACATTACACAACAGTAGACAACTTGGTAAGCCAACGCTGGTCCCAAAAAGCCATGAGCATCATCTCCTTTACAGTTACACCCAACCCAAAGAAGCAACTGGTACTATTAGACTATCTTGAGATCAGAGGTAGAGAAAGTCAGGAACCCAGTGGTTGATGTCTGTTCTGATCAGTGCATGAAATGTGAGGAGATGACTCCAGAAGCTAGAACATGGTGATGTAAAGATCTTATTTCTTTCTTACCTGTTGATCCAATGTCTTGTTGTGAGTTAGGGATGTGAGTTCTGCCTGCCACTCAAGCAGGGTTCCAGGCTCCTTCTATTGCTCACTCTGCCATTCCATGGGGTCTCAGAGTTCTCACAATGTGGTGTAAACATGGTTAAGTGAAGGCCTTAGAGACTAGATCTCTAAGTGCATGGAAGTGGGAATCTGTAAACTCATAGTATTTCCTCTACCACTACTATTCTTGTTCTTGCCTAGCAAGATTCAGCCAATAAGACATGTTCCCTTTTAAAATACGTACTAATGAGCATTCTAGATATAGCTGGACTACCTGGGAAATTTGAAATGACTCAGACAAACTAACCAGTAGCCATCTAGAGCACATATGCAAGTTTTAGATGATCTCCAGATTTCACAGTGTAAGCATATTGTTGGGAGGCTGTGGGAGGAATGAGAGATGAGATTAAAAGAACTTTTTTGCTCTGATTGAATTGCTTTTCTACTTTAATTTTACAATGTAGCTACTCAAGTACTGTTCTTGACTCAGTAATGCCTATATCTTCAGGTTAGTGCCTTCCTTCGGATTTTTGCAACCTCTTTATATTTTTTCAAAACTTCCTACTTTATATAAGGAAGAGTGTGGGATACATAAAGAGGTTACCAGCATGTAAGGTGCACTGGGTGAGAGAAGTCTGAGAGCACACCATTGCATTGTTACAACTGCAGATTTCATAGTTAAGTGTTCAACAAGGTGGACCAAGAGCGAGTGTCTGCATGTGTGTCATGTGACTCTGTGTATCAGTGGGTGATTGAGCAACTTTCCAAACTACATTTCCGGAGCATGATTCTGAGGGCAGCACAGCAGGACTGTGCTCCTGGAATGACATCAAGCAAACAGGCAACCTTCCTCTTCCCAACCTGGGTGCCAACGCTGACATATATGTGAGGGAGGTGCTCCCACATGCTTCATCCCATCTGCTTCCTGGGCTTTTTGAACAGAATGGAGGTGCTGAGAATCATGTCAAAGCCAAGGCCACTGCTGTCAGTTGGCCCAAAGATTCTTGCTGTCCTTGAACTTGGCACAGCCCAGGTCAGGAGCAATTGGATGCAAGCAGCCATCCTGGCCCATCCACCACCAGATCTGCACAAGCATCAAAAGGCTAGTGTTCGTGGATTTCTCCCCTAAACCCTCAGGGGAAGAAAAGCAAAGATAAAGAAATGTAGGTGTCCAGAAACAGAAGTTTAGGAAAGATCTAGGAGCAACACCGACCTCCTGTGCATCCCTCATGTGGAGAAAGGCTCCCACCTGTAGCGTCCTTGCTTGTATTCTCTTCTGGGTCTCTCCTGGTGTAATTCTACCATCTGTCAGAGGGAGTATTCTGGGTGAGGACTTCCTATTCTTGTAACCTGCAGAGGAATGACAGATGAATGTGGGGGGAGGGACAGCACATGTCCCCCTCTCTGAGTGGGCTTGTGTGACTTCAAGTCAAGCAGAGCTATTATTGCAAATACGCTTTTGGAAAGAAAGTGCTCCCAAATGTCAGGGGTTGCAACTTCCTGAACTGTCTTTTGTTACCCATCTATTCTCTTCTTTAAGAATTCATTTTTGGCAAGAGACTTCTACTCATATATAACTCTAGTTATATATTCATATGTACACACATGCACACATACATCAACTAGATGTGAGGGAAAACTAACTACAATAGGCTTTCAGGAAGGGAATTCTCAAAGGTGAGGATTTTCTGCATCTCCATCATAGTGAAGTTTGCAGGACACTATGCCTTGGCCAGAGCTTATGGAACTCTGTGTCTACACGGTGACTTGCAGTTTGTAAAGTTAAAAGTAAATTCATATGAAATTTAGACAAGTCCGTAGGCATCATAATAACACCATGTGAAAAGGGTAATAATATGAATTAAAGGAACAAGAAAGCATTCATTGGAATTGTCCCTTTCCAGTACTATAACCATTAATCCCATGTGGCTGTTGAGCACTTGAAACTAATACAAGTGCACGTAGGCTCTTGGTGGGAAATCTAGCTATGAAATGCACATTATTTCAAGAACTTCATACAAAATATCAAAATATACAACACATCATATATATCAATCTCTCTATATATATATATATGTATATATGAAAGAGAGAGGATTCCAACTGTGATTATAGTGCTTTTTGTCAATTATTTGTTTATTTGTTTGGGATTTTATGCTATTGGGGATTCAATCCAAGAGCTTAGTATTAGCTATGTCTCCAACTATTCCTATTTGTTATCTTAAGACAGTCTCACTAAATTTTGCTGATATCCAGCTGAGACTGAGGTTGAAATCTCCCAGCTTCACCAAATGATGATTTTTTTTAAAAATTTGGGATAAAATAATGAGTAATATGAAAATGAATTTTGTGGGGCTTTTACAATGTTTTTTAATGTGGCTACTAGAAAACTTAAACTTCTGTAGATGCCACATTTGTATCAGATGTTGCTGTGTTGATATTGTGCAAATAGTAAGAGAATTACAGAATTAGTCAGTAATCTGGAAGTTTTTTCTGTTAGCTCCTACCATTATTTCACCCTTACTACTGAAAGCTTATTCTTGGACATCAGCTATTTTTTCTCTATCTTTTATTTCTTTTTGGAAATGAGACCTAAAATATGATCTACAAACAAATGATTCTGAAATGAACATGTCCAGTCCTGCATCTACCTGAGCAGTGACTCCCCACTAGGCCTGACTTGGCATCTGATCCCCAACAGCCCCTAGATATTTTAATTGTCATAACTAGAGAATGAGAGCCCTACTGATAACTTCCACGAATGAGAATGAACATCCCACAGTTTGTGGGGCAGCCCCTCTGACAGAGATCATCCCATCCACCATGTCAGTCCTGATTAGCTCGAAGTACCCTGGTAAAGGCCTGCACGTCTTCTCAGTGGTTTAACACATGTGTTTTTATAACCTACAGTGTGTAACTTACCATGCTAACTACATCAAGAAAATCAAAAAGAAAATGTACATGGCTCTTATATGCACCACATTTACAGAGATAAAGTATTTGTGTGAGACACAGGATAGTATCAGTAATGCCCAGAAGAAGAAACAGATACATGATAGGTAATAGTAGACTTCTCACCCTTATCCGAAATCTGACATAATTTTTTATGAGATATCCCTAAATCCAACACAGGTAAAATAAGACTCATCTAGTTTCTCTATTACCCTAGCAAATGATTTTCTAAGTAAAAGAGCACACAGAGACCTTATTATTAATCATTAATTTCTAAGACTAGAAAATTGAGTGAAACCTCTCTGGATTCTCTAATCTTTTATCAAGGTATTTTTTTTCCATTTTAGTTCTCTAATCCAGTTAATGTCTATAATTTCTTTCATTTTTCTTCTTTCCAGAAGTGGGCAGACAACTTTTGAGACATTAAGTATATTAAAAAGTATAAACATACAAGATGATCCCAGCATGCAATCTACTGAAAGGAGTATCAGACTCCAAAAACAGATGACTATCATTTAGGTGGAAAATAAATGGCAACTAATGATAGAGATAGATATTATTAAAACTGAGATGAAGCAAAGCTCCATATGAAAATAAAGAACCCTAGAGCAACTTGCATGTTATTTTAGCCTAGATCTTTCATACCTATCTTACTAAAATAGTCTCCTGCACTTCCTGCTCTAAAACCCCCAGATGTCATTTTTAGTTTAGTTTGCCTAAAATATGTATTTTATTGTGACATTTCTTCTGCTCCAGAATTCGTGATGACTTCTTCTTCTTACGATATTGAATGTCTAAACTCTCCTGCTCACCTTATAAGGCATTTTAGAATGTGACTTGACCCACTTTCTTGTCCACCACCACCCGCCCCCCGCCCCCATGCAGAAACATCACAGTGGCTAGCAGGACCATTTGCAGGCTCCTGGCTCTGTGTTTCCACAGAGCTCTTCCTCCTCCTTCTCTGTATTAATTTAAACCATCTTTCGGTCTACATTGACATCCTCCTCAACGCTTTCCCTGTCTCTCCAGGGAACACTTCTTTCTCTCCTTGAGTTCCTGTGCACTCCCAGAAGACACTGCTCTGCACTGAGTCTTATTGTTCCCTTGGATTTGTGCTCAAAGTTAACACCACCCAACACTGAATTTGCTCATTCTCTGGGAACAAAGAAGCAATATGAAAGTTTCCTTACTGTGCTTAAATGCTTCTAACACAATCCTTAGAACAACCCAGTACCAATTTCCTGGTCAAAAGAGAATTGTGTACTTGGAGAGATGTTCTTACAATTTCTTTAAATAAGCAAACCAAAATAAGTGGTGCATCTCAAAGCAGTTAACTGGAGAACTAAACATATGCTCAAGTTTTCAAACTATTCTTTTTGAAAAATTTCTGTGAGAGTCTATGGCACACTTTTTTATATTCAAGTATTATTTCAGGTTGCAAATCTTAATCATGCAAAGGTGAGCTTGTCTCTTAAACTGGCATTGAGAAGCACATCTGGGAACCGAGGTGGGGCAAACTGAAGATATGAGCGATTCAAAGAGATGCAAGGGGACTCGTAAGCACAGTTTTCCTCTTAACTTTAGATAATCCTGAAGATAATTTTTTTTTTTTGTTTTGTTTTGTTTTTCATTTTTTATTACTTTTAATAAGAAATAACAATGATACAGTTTCAAAACACATTAGTAGGATAGCCATAATAATTGATACAATGCATATTGTTGTCTTCATAGTAGTTGTTCAGAGTACAAGATGCAGACATGTTAACTTTTCTAAACACTATTGGTACAAATATTTCTTCTCATTGAACTAACAGAAATTAGTTGTATACATAGTTCAACATTCCATAAGAGTAGTGGGTTATCGGCAGAACTGGCAATGTCAGAAGCTATTGACTTGAGCCTTTTACAGCTCAGCATACTAGTTGGGCTTTACTTTTTATGCCTCGTGGTTAAACTTTTCTGCTGAGTGATTAATCATGAGGGCATTTGACTGACCTTGTCAGATATAAAAGTTACATGTTTTGTTATATAGGTCTTGCTTTAACAGAAGATAAGTTTGAATCAATCCTGGAGCTGCTTCCATTTGGCTGTCAAGAGCTGCAAAAGAATGTCACTCAAAGCTTATAATGAAAAGCATTTAAAAATCTACCAACTCAGAACTGTTTCGGAGCCAATAAGAAAACTAATATAGTGCAACAAACAATTAAATTAGTTTCAGTGAGTGAGAAGTCCCAACACGGATAACATTAGACAGGGCAAGAATTTCAGCTTTGGCAGAGATTGGGAAGGACAAGGAGAGACAAATGGGTATAATAAAATAGTAAAACTTTAATAAATTATTAAAAATGAACTATAGGTCATAGGATGCCCAGATTCAAGGCTGAGTCATACACACTTGCAGTCTCTTTTCCATATGTCTCCATACAACATTCTCAGACAGACTGGAGGCAGGATAGAGATCCAAAGGAATCCTCCTGGGTGGCACAGGTGTTCAGGAAGAGACGCAAATTCCATATAGATGGACAAAGATAAGGATGACAGCAAATTTCTTATCAGATAAAAATGCAATTGGCAAGGTGTGCAATTCATAAAAAGGGACAATGCCAAAAGGGTTATAAATATGAGGAACTGTGAAAGATGTTCTTTTCTTTTTTCATATCAAAATATAACTAGTGGTATAAAGCAAAATCATATAGGGAAGTATAATATATAAACGAAAAGGAAACATAAAAGAGTTAAGCCTAGAGATCAATAATGAAAACATGTCTGGATAATCTCCAAGTATTTGGATATA
>PVKN010037024.1:0-11322 GCA_004027915.1 Capromys pilorides
CCCTTTTTATGTTTTATTTTGTCAGAGATGGGTGTTCCGTTGCCAGTCAAACATTGTAGGTGCATGAATTCAGCAAAATAACCCAATATACACCAACAGTCCATAATAGTAGTGGGTTATGAGGCTCTGGCATATGGAAACAGTCTCCTCAGTTTTGTCTCTCACACAGACATTCTTAATGAAAGATGTGTGATCCCTCCCTGCCAAAAAGTAGGGACCTCCATACTTTGGCAATGTCTGCAGACACTTTGATAGACACATTGGAGGCTTGCTACAGGAGGCTTGAAACTATAGGGGTCAAAGATGCTGTTGACACGCACAAGATTCCTCTCTGTGCAAGGAGAGAATCTAGCCCCACATGCTAAGAGTTTCAAGGCTAAGCAATGGCTGCCCCCACCCACATTTTGAGGTTTTAAATTCCAGCCTGCTCTTACCTCCTTTCATTGTTTTCAGAGAGATTCCCCTCATTTACCCCCATGTCCTTGAACTCCTGCTTCCTGGCCCACAGCTATACATACTCCCCTAACACACCCCATTTTTCTTACATTCATGATCATTCCTCCTCCTACAAGTTCTACATGTGTACCAGGATTTCCTGACTTAAGAGGAGCTGCTGAAACAAATATCAAATTCCAAATGATTGGAAATCTTGCTCTAAACCCTTTGAAATGAATAGTCTTTCTTTATAGCAAAGTTTCTCATCTGAGCAGAAGTGATTTGCTGCTACCCCGTCATTTTTTATTTTGCTTCCTTCTCTCCCTGTCTTGTAAGTGGTGGAGCTGACATAACTTGCTCTTAAGAGCTCTCTCCCTGGGCTGTTCTTAGGCTTGCACCTAACTCTCACAGTTCTCTGCTGTACTTGTTTTTAAATTTTTTTTTTTAGTTTATGTATTCGGTACAGGGTCTTACTATACTGCTCAGACTTGTAGTGATCTTGCTGTCTCAGCCTCTTCATTGTTAGGAAGAGTTTTTTGTTTGTTCGTTTGTACTTTTTTTTTTGTAGCTGAGGCTGCCTTGAGGGTGGGGGGTGGGGATCGAACCACGGTCCCCTGTGCCTGACTCAGATTGCCCAAGCAGGTTATTAAACCACTGAGCTAACCTGAAAGCCCTCTCAGCCTCTTTAGTGTTGAGATTACAGACATGCACTACCATGCCCAGTTTCAGTGGCTGGCTGGGTAAGCCCAGGATAGGGCCAGCATGGCACGTGGTTCTAGGGACCAAACCCAGATCTTTGTGTTTGCCAGGCAGGAGCTTAGACTATTGAGCTATCTCTCCAGCCCCCTCTTTAGGTAACATTGACCGATGATACTCTGACAAACTCAGAAGTGCTTTTTTAATGAAGTCTTCTTGCCACACAGTGTTCATAACCAGTCACAGCACCTGATGTGTGAAGAGGGAATTGCCAATGGGTTGTGAGCATAAAGTAGGAACCACTTTGAACAACACCTTTGTACCAGGAATCAAAGTCAAAACCTGCGCTTGCCAGAGAGGCGCTTGTGCCACTGAGCTATATCCTCAGCCCTGTAAATCACAAGCTGTTACCCTGCCATTGAGTCACTCAGTCTCCCACAGAAAAGCAGTAAGGGGTTGTGTTCCTGTCTTTCACAGCCACAATTTGTCTCACAGTCCTGACACTGTCCCTTGGGTGGCCATTCACCAATGAAGCTTCAGTTTTTCCTTTTCTATGAGTCAACATCTTAGCCTTATGATTCTTTTAAAATTACATTTTTTTCCTCTGAATTTTAAGTCACCTTACCTGACTGCACACTTGGTGGGACATTTGGGTTCTTGCTGACCAGCCTGGGCTGCTATGTGAGTATTTGCTACTGGGGCCTGGTTTCTGGAAAGTTCTTCAGTCACACAAGGTCTTGCCTCAGTTGTGTCCTCCATCACTTCCTGAGCCTGTGCTGCTGGTATAGAAGGTAGTAGATATAGGTAGAAGAGAGACAAGGAAAATTGTGATATTAAAATTAATTATACTTTAAAGAAAATAATAACTTCAGGGCACAAAATTACCTAGGATTGTACATAGATTTTTTTATATATCTTTTCTTTGAGGCTCAACACATCCAAACTTCCTTAAAGATACTTTAAATCCATAAATTGGCCCAATTGATAAGGCAAAGGCAGAAATATAATAAAAGAGTCTCTGGCTTCTCCTGTCCAATGAGCTATCTTTTCACCTGTGAATTTTTCCACTATCTTTACTCCTGAAGATGAGCCAGTGCCTTTTTCATTGTCTCAGTTGTTCTTCTTTCATTGCTGGGACAAATACCCAACTCCTAAAATGAAGGAAGGAAAGGTTTATTAGCTCACAGTTACTGGAGGTTTCAGTCTGTACTCAGTTGACTCCAAGGCTGAGTGGCACAGGGCAGAGAGCAGCCTTTCATGGTGGCAGCAGAGAGCATGAGCAAAATGGAGTAACAGCAACAATGGCAACAGAGAGGAAGTCTGTCTCTCTGTCTTTCTTATACTACACTCAGTCTCTTCACTGCAGGATGGGTGTAACATTCACATTCATAATTCTAGCAATACTAAAACCCATAGTCCCAGCCTTGGATCACCCATAATCCCAGTGGATCATGAGTTAATCTCAAACTCAAGAAGTGCCCACCTCATGACTGCATGAGGCTTTGTGGGGACATCTACACACAAACCACAAAACTCATCTCTGCCAAGAATAAATTTACAACAGATTTTAAAATTTCACAGATTTTTCACTTTGCAGAGTATTCACCTTTCTGCAGTCCTCAGGCTATATCTCTTTGAATGTGTCCTTTGGTAGCATTACCTAGCAAATACTATTATGCTGCTTACGGGCATGTCCTCCAAATTATTCATCTGTAAGGAAGTCGCCGAACCTGCCCAGTGATAGGGTGAGTCATGGTTCCTCATCTGGGCTTTGGGGGGACCTCGAGTGACAGCTATCATCAGGAAGTTTTCTCTAGATGACTCACCAATGAAACACTCCTGGATTCAGGATTCTTCACTTTTCCTGATGGCCCTCTCAACTAGAACAAAGAATTGAATGAAGTGAGCAAAATACAGTGGGAAAATTGATTTTTTAAAAAGTGAAAGTGAAAGAGACAGGAAAAAGGCATATTTATGTATATATGCAGGATAGTTTGGACAATTGTACTGCTGATTTCTGCTGGCCTTTGAAAGGAGCAAATAATATTTATTTTTTTTAATACTTACTACTTTCTTTTTAATGTCTTATAACGTGTTGTTTTGATGTCTTTTGCTTTATTTTTAAACCAATTTTGCACATTTTTATCTGGTAACCTAAACAACTCATTTGAAGATAACATCATGCAATACAGCAACCATGGGCCAGTGAGATAGCTCAGTGGTGTATTGCACCTGCTTAGGCAATAGGCAGGCGCAGGGGACCAAGGCTTGATCCCTGGCACCACATGCCCCAATCAGCACTGCACTCAAGGAGGGCAGAGCCAGCCAACCAATGCCCCACACAAAATAAATAAATAAATAAATAAAATAAAATAAAATAAAATAAAATTCCCACAAAAACCATTATTAAACTCCTATTTCTTTGTTTAGTGAAATTTTGTATCATTTCTAATGCTATATTTTTCTATCACCATTTTGTATTCTTTAAAACTAAAAAAAAAAGAACAAGAGAAAAATTAGCGATGCAAAGAGAGCTTGGACCAAGTAAGACAAGAAAAATCAAGATAAAAGAACACCCTGAGAAAGCAGGGTGGGCCATTGTGAGGAAAGTTGAATCTGTCCAAATTTCAAGGACATCTGTGACAATGTCTCCTTATAGGTCCTGAGAGCTGGTACTGGGATCTCACTCCTCAAGCTGGCACCAAGTCTGGGCCATCTTATCGAAAACCAGACTGAGTTCTCAGAAGTTCACATATAAAGGTTGGAAACTATTTTGTACATGTGCGTGTATCTCATGATTAACAGGCCACACCCACTTCCCTGGCTGATCTTGCCATATCTTAATCTCCTATGTCAGTTCCCTGTTTAGGTTTTGACCTCCTCCCAGACAATGCAGGCCTTTTCTGGAGGATTTCCCTTCCTATGAGAGGTGTGTTCTTCTGAAATGCTTTCCTCTCCCCTGTTCTCTCAACAATGGTAGCTTCAGGTCATATTTGTGATGGGGCCAAGCTGTAGATGGGCTTTCTCTACAGGGCATAGGTTACTCTTCACTCAGACACCTCTCATTGTCATTCACCCAATGTCCCTAAGCCCTAAAGCTCCCTCCTTTTCCCTGTTGTGTTTACCTCCTGCCAAGTTTGGGGTGCAGACTAGAAATGGGGAGGTTGAAGTCTGGCCAACTGATTCAATTTCTAATTTTGCTACCATCCTTTTTTACCACATCCCTCAGGTCAGAAGTGAGCTTTCTTTGCGTTAGTGCCTGGCTTGACACCAAGTGCAATAAACCTACACCTACCTTAAGGTTGTTTTGGTTCAGACTGTTCTAGCCCTGGGTGACTTACGACTTTCTTTTCTGAGTGCCTATAATATTTTGGGCCTATGTTTTTTGAAAATCATGCATCATCTTACTTTTAGTTTTACTTTTATGTTCCTATCTTGCCTTTTAAATTTTGATTTAAAAAACTGCATGACATGTAGACTCTGTCTATGTTGTCATAGACAGGACATAGATATCACCAAGATAATTGGTATTTGTATCAAGTTTCTGGCCCTGAACTCATACAGCTCTTTGGAATCTCCTGCAGTGTACAGGTGATATGATTATCTTCTATTCTAATAGGGTGAGACAGCACTTGGTAGACCACTAGCTTCAGGATGACAGCTGGGTGCCACAAAGAACAATGGTTCTCAGGGTAGACTTTTCAGCTTATCGCAGACTTCAAGGAGGGGAGAAGTGTTGAGGCATAATTCAATTACCCCTAGCCAATAGCCAATGATTTAATTGATCACACCTGTATGGCACTCTCACACACTGACAAAAATAAAATTTCCAACTTCTAAATGAATCAGAACTTACTACTCCAACTTTCCACGTAGAGTTCTTCCATCCTTTATTATTGTAGGTGATTGCATCTTAAGCCTAGGCACTTGGGATAGAAATTCCACATGGATAGGCCATAGATCTTCAATCATATTAATATGCTCAGGTTCACTTAGTTTATACAGTCCCACAGGGAGTGATTGGACACTCACCTCAGGGATTCAGTGCCTGGGAACACGCTATAGCAGAGCAAATTAGATAGTAGGTATCTATTAAAATAAAAGTGATGATTTTAAACTGGGATTATGAGTAAAACTTTCAGAAATAGTAATTAACAATAAAACATTATTTGAAGATTACTATTTCTCAGTCTTACTTTCCTCGTTTATCATAAAACTCATTTGAAAAGCTGTTCATTGAATTAATTGTGAACTTTCCCTCCAAAGTGTACTGCAGTGAAGACAGTGCCCAGTGTCTCATGTGTCCCATGATTTAGCCATAGGCTGGCCATTTCCCATAACTTCTTCCCTTGGCAATCACCCTGCCATGGTTTGTTTATCTCTTCCATAAATCTTTCATTCATAACTTTTCCTTTGTTTTCCAAAATGCAGAAGTAGACAGTGCTGCCTATTTACTGGGATACAGAATATTGATGTTTTCTCTTTCTCCTTGCTTTTCTCCTTACATGTACCTAAGGTCTCCTCAGCTTGCCCATCAGAAATTGATAGGTGGAAGAAAGCTAGATAAGGGTGCTGCGTTCTGCTGTAGGTGATTTCTTTGCACTGTCTTCTGAGCCCCCTCAAGAGGTGGGATCCAAGGGTCACTGAGTTCATTACTAGTAGATTTTGGTAGCCACTCGCTGCAAAACTTGGCACACTCACCTCCATCCCTCTGCCTCAGAATCCAGCCTTGCCTCTGTGGTGCAGTTGCTAAAACAGAAGCTTCAACATCACACAGAACATGTGAGAAATTCATATTCTCGGGCTTCACCCCACAAGAACTGAATCAGAAATTCCTAGGTAGATTTTAGCAGTCTGTGTTTTTACAACCCCCCCCCCCACAGTCAGGGCAAACCTATGACATGTGTGACACTGAAGGCTGCACCACAGAGCTCTGAAAGGTTCACCATCACTGCTTAAGTTGGCTCTTAAAACTGAGAATTCCTACTGTCTCTCTGTGTTATTCAGAGCATACTTGACAGCAACATTGGTGTCCCCTGAACACATTTTCGAAATGCAGAATATCTGGCTTTAACCTACAATGACTGAATGAGATGCTGCATTTACAAAATGCCCAGCTTATCTGTGTAAAAGCCAATTTTGGGAAGACATGTTTTTGCATCTTTTGTTCAGCATGCACTGCACCTTACATTCCCCTCCTATGCTTGAAGGCAGCAACAAAGCATCCAGATCCCCAGAATCTTCAATGTACAAATTGTGGCTGGTTTCTGATAATTTGACTTGGTTTTTTGTTTTTTTTTTCTACATTTGCACAAAGCACTGTGCATAGTGAAAACCACACTTTGAATTTTGAGATTGCATCTTTCTCTGGGTTAGCAATATGTGGTGTGATTCCCTCTTCAGACACCAGGCATTAAGCCACAGCTCCCCACCAGTGGTCTCAAAGAGAAACAACTAATCCCCCATGGTGGGCCATGCTGCTAGGATATGATACTTGGAAAGTTCCATGGATTAAACACATTTTCAACTTAGAATATAGTCAATTTACAATTGGCTTATGAACTCATAAACCAAGAACATCTGTACTTGTTAAAAGGTGTAGCATTAGTATTTGATGCTAGAAGCTGCCCAAATATTTTGATATGTGGTGAAGTCTTCAAGCCACTTTCTTATGTCACCTTAGAGACTGGGCACAAAAAATCATATTTTCCAGCTAATTTATGTCTCCAGATGACCTAACTTCTCCCAAATAAAAGTACTGAAGCATGACTATAAAGGCACATGCGGAGAGAAGTGTGGCCCTGGGTTGGAATATGGTTGTGGTTTGCCAGTAGCAGAAGCTCAAGGGTCAGGGGTTCATTGCAAGCTACACCGTAGGCATCAAGAGGTAGGGTGCCCATGGCACTGGAGAATTTCAGACCAAGTGCAATGGAAGTAGAGCCTGTGTGTCTGAGGACATGACAGTGGAGAGAAAAGCGTCTTTCACAGGCAAATAGTGCCCTGTTGCTCAAGTCATCGGTGAGATCTACCCACAACCTTCCTAGCCATGTTGTAAACATTCGCAATAATACCTTTTAAAGGAACTAGTTTTGTTATTTACTACTGAACTCTGGTTGATCTGCATACTTAAGATAGAAATCCACGCGCATTCAGTCATTGGTTGTTCATGAATTAAGAAAGTTGATACATGTTTTGCACAGTCTTGACCCCTTGTTTTCCATTAAGAATTGGACTTTTTATCATCAGAAACAAATATTAGTCATACATAAACCACTATTCAATTCAAGCTTGTGGTTCTAATTAAGAGTCGCTGTTTATCTAAATGTTATTACTACTCTTCTCATCAATACACATCCTTCTTGGGCTTAAATGATCAACTCACGTTTTGATAATCATAAAATGTTGGTGGGGGGAAACTAAGAATTGAACTCAGAATCTCACACCTGCCAAGCAGGAGCTGTACCACTGAGCTAAATCCCTAGACCCTACTTAAGTCTCTAAATCCTTCATGTTTGGAAAGGCAAGAATGATTCCCTTCACTATCTGACTGAAAATGTCATAAAATATTTTTCCCATTCATTTTGGAACCCAAACCCAAATGTTACACATCTGCATAATATACACCAAATAATGAGACCAAATTTGACTTAAAAATATCATTGTATTTTCCAACTATTATTTTTTTCTGACAAAATTTTTTACATTAAGACACTTCCAATATTCTGAAAGTATTTTCTACACTTGTCAGGTAAAAATGGCTTTTGGTGTCAGCAGCTGATGTCACTACAAGGGGGCAGGCAGGAAGAAAGAAGTCAGGTAAAGGTGAGGCTGAGAGGAAAGAAAGTGATGTCAACCTGCAGCCACAGATTCTCTTCACAAGTGAGATAGATGTCACCTACAGGCATTGTAACCTGTATGCAACTACAATTTTTAATTTCCTACATTTTTTGTAATTTATTCAACTATTCTGCAAAAGCTGATTAGACAGAATTTCCTACATAGGCACTAGAGGTCATATATTATAGGACTTTAACAAGAAATGACCATTGTTTTAAAGAAGTAGAGTAACCAGAGTCAAAGAGCCACCTGTAGTTTGACTGTCCCAAATATTTTTTAAATAGATCATCTCATTGTCTTTGAGACAATGCGTGGCTCCACAAAAGTGTGGCTCCATTTACCAGTAAAGGGAGCAGGAAAGGTGGCTGAAGGCAGCTTCTCACCTGGGCTCTCCCAAGTGAGGAAGCTTCCTTCCTATTTACCTTTGCTTTCCTGGAAAGTTGACTCAGCGTCACTGTTGTAGAGCCGCTCTATTCCTGGAGATGGGGTAATATACGACGAGTTTTGTACTTTTAAGGGCAGTACAAAAGCAGACTTAGTAGCCTACATTGGATTGAGACAAATGCAATTTGTTTGAAGCCAAAATTCTTCTTGGATGCATTAACATTGAAGATTATCTTCGGGTACCATGACTTGGAGCTAAATGCTTGCAGAGTTTGACATGCACTTAGAAATATAAGATGACTTCCACTCTGTTATAGTGGAGGTGTTTAACATATTTAATTTATTGTTGGTTTTATGCATTTTCCCTTCACTGGCTATGGAGGTTTGTGGCTTTTCTTATAACTTTGCAAATCGTTGGTACAAAGGAAATTTTAGAATACCAAAACATTTGCCAAATAACTTCAAACTGAACTCTATCCCCAACTAATTTGATTTGTAGAAAACAAAGAACAAAGGCCTGTTAGCACTGAGCTTTAAAATATAATGTAATTACTCACACGTGTAAACATGTTAAGCCGTGGTTTCTCTGTGCAGGCACATCATGCAATACTTTCATGCTTTAACTGTTGCCCATTAAAAGTAAATCCTACACCATATGCAGGTGTGATTATACAACCAACTGCCAATTCTGACTGGCTCAAAGATCCTTTTAAAACTGTCCAGATGGATATGAATGCTGGATTTGGCAGCTAAATTAGAGAGTTCAATCTATCCCTTTTAAGTATGAAGGCACTGAAGAAGAATATTGATATTTCACCAACACTTCCAAAAAGATTTCAAAAGTGCATTCGGGTTTTTCAACTGGAGTTATGTTTCCTGATTTCCTTTGACTATCAGAATAAACTTTTATGACTTTTCTGTGGTCCAAATACTTTACTAACAATATAAAAAGAAATTTTGGTGAGGAATCAGAAATGAGTAAAAAATTAGATTTTGAAGTGATTTGTTATCTTTAAACGAGGGTATAGTGAAAGGGAAAGAAAGCCATGGCATCACAATTAGTAATAGTAGCTCCACTGGGCCCACCCTCTGCCTTTCAGAGGCATGGTTTGCAGGAGAAGGGCATTTAAGTACAACAGAGGAGCAGAAAATATCACATCCTTAATTCCTGATGCTTTAAATCAATAAAAACACATCTGCTACTCCAAAGTGGAAAAAACAGAGCAGCAATGTGTAGCACTGAGGTGAAAAGCACTATGAGGATCACAATCATGATTTCCTCCTGCCTTGATTTAAAGTCCTCAATGGTATTTACTATTGATCAGACTACTGATCTCTTTTTCACTTAACTGGCATGCCAGATGGAGTGCAGGTTTTGACTTTTCTAATATGGTATACAGGCCCTCCTTGTTGAAAACAGAGCATCTTCCACAGATTTCTGAAACATCAGGAAGGCAGGCCTCCCAGGAGGGCTGCTTCATGGTCAAAGGGAAATAACTTGTCCTGCTGCAGTAGCATAGCACAGGCTTCAGGCATGATGAGCGGGTAGGGAAAAGAGACGGTGCAGTAGGACTGTGATCCTGACCCAGGAATATATCTGCTCTTACCACTCCCATCAGCACCACACCGGAGGGAACCAGACAGGGTAAGAAGAGCTCCCCCCAGCCTCACCCAGTGAACAAATATGAAAAGGATACAGATTGAAAAGGAAAAATGAGACTGACCTTTTGTACAGGTGACATGATAAACAATACACAAAATTTGATAGAGTGCATATATACACAAATTTATAGGAACTAAAACGTGAGTTCATTTACTACCACAGAACCATCAGCAATGGAAAATATTTTCAATAAAAACAGCATTAAAATATAAAATAATTAAAGATAAATTTGCCAAAAGATGAGAAGCCTGTGTACACTGAGAAATTTAAAAAAAGCAACTAAGTAACTGGAGATACCATATTCGTGACAATATTTTATTTTCTAAAGATGTTAGTTCTTCCAAAATAGTTCTATAGATTCAGTTCTATCTCCATAAAAACTACTACCTACAGAGTCAAATCTAAAGTTCAAAGGCAGAGGATGTAACAGAACAATTATTAACATAAGGAACAAAGTTGGAGGAGTGGTGTGACCCCAATTTAAGACACTATGTAACTCCCACTACAGTGATTAAGGCCTTATGATATTTTTATAGTATAGAATAGTATTTATAGTATATGGTAGTATTTTTTTATTAAGTTTTTTAGTACAACTTAGATACACATAATAATCATATCCATCATAAGAAATTTATCTCTGTATAGGATATATCTTGGGCCAGGGAGCTAGTTCAATGGAAAAAGTTCAATAAAATATTTCATATTTTAATGCTGCTTTTATTGAAAATATTTTCCATTGCTGATGGTTCTGTGTAGTAAATGAACTCATGTTTTAGTTCCTATAAATTTGTGCATATATGCACTCTATCAAATTTTCAAGGTCCCAAGTTTAATCCTTGGTACCACAAAAAAGAAAGAAAAGAAAGAAAGAAAGAAAGAAAGAAAGAAAGAAAGAAAGAAAGAAAGAAAGAAAGAAAGAAAGAGCTGGCCAAATAGCTCAGTGGATTAAAGCACCTACAAACGGACACAGGGGCCAAGAGTTTGATCCCTGGGCTTGCCATGCTGGCCCCACCTGTGGAGCATGCTGAGATGGCAATTGAGACTGGGCATGGTGGTACATGCCTGTAATCCCAGCTCTTGAGAGGCTGTAAACAGATACATCACTATGAGTCTGATCTAGTGGTGAGACCCTGAACACCCTGTAGATCCTTCCCTAAATACTATATATATATGTATGTATATATATATATATATATATATATATATATATATATATATATATGTATGTATTCCTCTTTTCACTAATTCCTCTCCTTTCAACCCCTCTTCCTCTCCTACCATCATCATATTATGGTGATACATGAACA
>PVKN010037025.1:0-11306 GCA_004027915.1 Capromys pilorides
GTAAATGTTGTCCCCTTATCTATCTATCTTTTTCTTTTTTTGAAGTACCAGGGCTCAAACTCAGGCAGGCAAGGCAGGCTTGCCAGGCAAGCACTTGTGCCACCGAGCTATCTCCCCAGCCCCTTGTCCCCATTATCTAACCTGATACCAACCCATGTTTTGTCACAAGGGCACTGGTTCACTATGTAAACTGTGAAACACCTTTGTTCCTCTGTCACAAGTTGGGCCTGTGTTATGTAGTATTTCCGTAGCTGCACTAAATCATGCAACACCACACACCATGACCCAGAACTAGACCGGGAACTGCAACTGTGCAACTGTCCTCCCCTTCTGCCCCTTGGGGTCAGAGCTCAGCTATGTACCTGATTGGCGCCAATCCCGCCAATAGACTTGCTTTTCTGTGCATCTAGCTTCTGAGGGTGACTCCACTAAATAAGTGCCTTTGTGGCAACATTTGGAGGCCCCAGAAAGACCCCACAGACACCCCTCCAGGGAGACACCGAATCTGTGACCTGGCAGGCCACTGGCATCTTGGCTGAGTTCAGCCAGTGGCCTGAATCACAGTCTAGGGAGAAGGACCGAGTGCCACGGAGTGAGTCAGCCAAGGTTGCCGATTGCGCTTGGTAAGCATGTTTGCGGGAACAACAGAGCTTTAGGTGTGGTTAATTCAGCATGGTGTCAGTCATTGGTTAACCCTAAAGGACACTGCTCAATCTGTGTCACTAGAGGAAATCAGGGCCGAACGTCCAGGAGGCTCAGGTCAATGTCTCTTACCTAGTTTCTGGTGGCAGGAGGTCTGAGGGTTCCCTGAAGTACTGTGGCATCCGTGGCATCTGTGGCAATGCTGTCCCCAGAGGACCTCCGGCCACATAGACAGATAAGGATGCTGTGCAAGAGTGGAGGGTACCCTGTCACCAGTCACCAGAGAGTCAGAAACCCAAGGTGACTGCAGGCCTTTCCCCCATCAGACCAAGGCATTGGGTGAAGGTAGAAAGGTCCAGTGGCCATGGACCTGCCTGGAGGTCTTTTTTCTATCCTCTGAATTTATATTCAGGGAGGACATAGTTGATAAAAGGGCAGGCCTCATCAGCCTGTGGGTTAAGGATAACACCATAGGAGTTTGTAGATATGTCCCTGAATTGCCACTTCCACGACCAGGATGGCCGATTAAGAGTAGTGTCACAGCTGGGCATGGCAACATTCCTCTAGTCTGTGCACCCTGGGAGGCTGAGGCAGGAGGGCTGCAAATGAAAAGGATCACCCTCAGGATGATCTAGGCCATTACAGAAACCCCCTGATCTTAGTATGCACACTGCATGGAACATCGAGCACAGAGAATTATAACTCTGACCTCTACAGTGTTGGCTGAGCCCATGTCATTTACAGAAAAAAAATTCTATGCCCTTTGAAAGACAGTCTTGCGCAGCCTGGCACAGATGTGAGACCAATCTCGTGACCATGTGGTTCTTTGACTAAGGAGGCCATCACCAAGCCCTTAACCTATTGTTGGTTGTAGCATTGTTTATGGATGTGGGGCATTCTCATAGGCCACACAAGTGGGCCAGCCACCTGGAAAGATACAATGCAGCTGTTCCCGGGGATGCCCCAATGTCCTCTCCAGCACCAAGCATGCAATGCTTGATTTGATGTGTCCCCTTGACTGCGGAAGCCATTTCCTGAGACCTGCTTCCCATGTGTATCTGAGAAGAACCGAGCCCACCTGAGGGGATTGCTGGGACTCAAGGCGGGAAGTACAATAAGGACAAAGCCTAGTGTGCTAGTCAGCCACCTGGGTGACCGGCGACTCAGGTGGCCAGAACACGCCTGGTCCTGCTGTACTTCTGGGAGTTTTATGTCCTGAACAGTTATCAATGAGTCACTGGGACCAATACCAGCATGAGGACATGGCGACACGGGCCCAGGATCCTATTCTTTCGCCCAGGGGTCCCCTACAGGGGCAGAGCTATTCCAGGTTCATGCCACCCAATTCACCCGTGGAAGTCTATGGTTTCTAACAGCTGCACTGCAAAAGAGAAAAGATAAAATGAAGTTCATTTGAGTTTTCACAAGTTGCCAAGACTGGCCTTGAACCTGCGCTCCTTCTGCTTCAGCACCTGAGGTCACCGAGGCTCAGCTCAGGCCTGCTTATCAAGGTAGGGCATTTACATGTATCCCAAACCATTGCACATCAAAATGTCAATTCCATAAGGACAAGGGCTTTAGTCTGCTTCATTCATTGTTGTGTTCCCAGTACTAAGACCTTAAAAAATGTTTTTTAGCACTTAAAAAATATTTGCAGCTGAACCCCTGAGCACACACATCTGTCCTTCCTAACCTTGAAGTTCAGAAGGGCCCGGCAAGCACCTGCTGTCATTTTTATTTATTGTCATTGAACATGAATAGGATGCAGATGGAAATCAAGGCCAAATGACACTCTGTTGTTGAAATTTCTCCGGCCATCTTCTGGGTCCCTTGTCCCCCCAGTATTCACAGGATGCTACACCAGCTTTCCTGAGCTTGCTGAGCAGATGTGTGTGGGGGGGAGCCAGGGCCTGCATTCGAGGTGACACCTGCCTGCCAAAACACAGCATCTTTCACTTTAGGCTGTGGAGATAAAACATGATTAGTCAGGAGCTGGTCTTCCTGCCTCAGGACTGCTCCTCTGGGGCCCAGGGCCATCTATAGCCCCCGGAGTGAGCCCTGGCAGGTCCCAGCTGCAGGGGAGATGGCAGCAGACTAGTTCCCCTGTCAACCCCTTTGGAAGGCTTAGATGCGAATGGGCACACATTTGGTGGCTACTTGTCTGTTTGTCACTGCGCTACTGACCACTACAGCTCTTCCCTTCCCTCCCTTCCAGGGTGTCAGATCTGGAGCCTTCACCCTAAACTTCCCACACTCTAAACTCCACTCCCCAGGGCGCTTTCCTGGGAACACACCAGTGATACCATGACATCATCCATTCCCTAGCATCAGAAGCCCCCCGAGTCCCATGGAAAGAGCCAAGTTCAGGTCCCTGCGGCCCTTCTCAGCCGTGAGACCCAGCCCACGTTCCCAGCTGCTCCAAGTCTCGGGGTAGTCAGCTGGGAAGAAGAAAGGAGATCAGACAGCGGCTGGCTGAGCGTACTGCGAGGAGCACTGGCTTTGGAGCCCAGGCTGTGTGAGTCCAGCCCTGCCACTCTCAGCTGAGGGACCTTAGGAGGTGACCGCACCTCTCGGGACCTCTTCTGCTGTCTGCAGGTTGGGGCGATGGCAAGCAGGCTCCTGGGCGCTCGTGAGGTTTGAATGAGGTCATGTGTGTTCAGGGCTTAGGGCAGAACCTCAGCCCAAAGGGACTCTCAGGAGTGGCGCCCTGATGAATTAGGACCGGGGCAGTAAGCTCCGGACAGGGGAGTGATACTTCTGGCGCTCAGAACAGTTGTGCCACACGGCGCGCAGCCTGTGCACCCACTGATGGGGCTGTGTGTGTGCAGGAAGCCGCATCTTAGGTGACCATGGTCTTAGCTATATTTGAGAGGACCGTGAGTCTCGGAACTGAGTCACACTTTCTGTGACAAATTGTTAAAGCATATCTGTCTGACACTCATGACTTAAAGGACATTATTTTAGCTCCCGGTCTCCGAAGTTTCAGTCCATGGCTGACAGAGTCTCAAATGCAGCAAACAGCGTAGTTCGAGAGAATCTGCTGTAGCAAAAACGTGTTCCTGTCCGGAAGGTCAGGAAAGGGAGGAGCCAGGAAAAGAGGCGGAGGAGGAGCTACCGGGCCACGCCCCCAGGACTTGCCTGAAACCGGACCCCACCTACTAACAGCAAGTCAGCCTAGGGCCCCCAAGATTAAATCACCTTGCCACGCCAGTACATTTTGGTTTTGTCCAGTGTTGCCAGATTCCAGGAGCTCACAGAGGAATCATCCCAGTGCTTAAAGCAGGGGTAGCTCAGCCAGGCTTCAGCCTCCTGTGCCAGCAGCCACCAGCGTGCTGGGTCTTCACCACCCAAGTTTCTGGTGGGGTCTGCTGGGTCCAGAATCACAGGCCTGAGGAGCAAGCATCAGAGAGGGCGAGTGAGGAGCCAGGCTCTGTCCTAGAAGAGCTGGCAGCAGCCTGGGCAGATGAGGACAGGGGCACCAGCAGGGACCCGGCAGGGCACTGCTCTCAGATGGATCCCTAAGTCCTGCCGCACAGTGAGCAGAGGACATGAGCAGAGAGGGGCCTTGAGCACGAACGGGCTCCCAGCTCCTCCCCTACTCTTGTCAGCAGCGTGCCCTTGGGCAGATCACTACCCTCTTGAAGCCTCAGTCTTCCCATCTGTGAAACGGGGAGAGATGGACACCAAATAAACCCATCTGAGAGGCTGGGTGCAAAGATGAACCAACTGAGTCTCGTGAAACACTCAGCACCGTGGCTGCAACGAAACGGAGGCTCCATGCGCGAGGCTTCCGGGAACGGTGCTGCTCACCCCTGCCAGCTCTCAATGCCCGGCAGGAGTGACGGTGGTCACTGCTGTGCTCCAGGGCCACCCACCTATTGCAGTCTCTGCTCTGTCTGGACAAGCTCCTTACCAATTTCTTCTCAAGTTCATGACAAGCTCAGAACCTCAGTTTCCCCATCTGCCCAAGGGTGAGCAGAAGTCCACACCCTAGTGCCAGAGGCTGTGGTCCCCACCAAGTGGCAGCTGTCCAGGGCCCAGTGTAGCGACAGGCAGCAGGACAGACTCAGTAAGTGCGGGGTGTGGGTGCCTCACAATCCTTGGGGTGCTGCTGTTCTACCAGGGTTTGCTCCCTTGTGTGTGTGGCTGACCGGGGAGGGTACCTGGGCTTCCTGAGTTGTTTATTCAGGTAGTCTCTAATCAGGGGGATTTCAAAGTTGTAGAACTCCGTCCAGAAGATGCAGAGCTGCTCGTACTCTGTAACTAATTCCAAGACGGTCTTGAATCCCTGGGCTGTGTTGAAAAGGGTTTCTCCACTCCCATTCTCCCAAGCATAGATGGTCAGCAGCTCCAGGGCGTACTGTGGTGGCAGAGAACCCCCAAGCTTCTTCTTACACTGAGAGGAGGAAAAGCAATCAGGAAAACATCGTTGCCAGTTTCTGTCTAAAGTCCGTTCATCATGGTCTAATTGAGTTTGCCTACGGTTTTTGTAAATAAAATTTTGTTGGCACAGAGCCATGCCTATTCACTCATGGGTCGTTCATGGCTGTTTTCACACTATAGAGCAGAGGTCAGCAGGTGCGACAGACTCAGGTGGCCCACAAAGCCACTGCTCACCCTTCCAGGGCAGTGTGCTGACCCCGGGGATGCTTTTGAGCTCTGCACTTTCGTTTTTCAGAAGGGAAGATCGAGGACAGGGTCTTCCCACTGAACTGCAACTGCGGATCTTTTTAAAAATTTACGACAGGGTCTCCCCAGCTGCCTAGATTTGACTTGAACTTGTGATCTTTGCGTCTCAGCCTCCTGGAATGCTGAGATTACAGGCGTGGGCCACCACACCTCATCAGCCCTGGATTCTCCCTAATGTGGGTTTGATCCCTGGCTCTACCCCACTGGAAGAAGTGAGCACAGAGTTTACAGTGACCGTGGGCATCATGCTCAGAGGAATAAGGACTTGAAATCACAGGAATTAAATGCCATCAAAATAACACAGCAGATTTGAAAAAGAATAAAACAGAAATTCTAGGATAAAAATGTCAATTCAATAGGAAATTAGCTGCAGCTAAAGAGAAAATTAGTTCATGGCTAGGTAGAGCAGGAGAAACCATCCAGAGGGAAGCATGGAATCCCTCTGTCTACTTCTTTTCCTTCTCTCTCCTGCTGTGTCCCTTTCTTGCCTCCCTTTTCCAATCGTCTCCTCCTCTCTCTCCTCTTTCCTTCCTCAGTTTCCCTCCCCTCCCCCTGTCTTTCTCTCCACCTCACTTTGTCTGCCCTTCTCTCCCCTCCCCCACTCCCCAAATGGACTGGGCCCAATGTCCCCGTAGGTGGAGGGGGCCATACCAGCTGGTACCAGTGCTTGACCAGGCGGATGAGGCTCTTCACCTTGGTTGGTCTCCGCTCCATGAAGTCTTTCTGGAGCTCGGTGAAGCAGGTGGAGAACTCGCCCTCTGTGTGCTGGGAGGTGCACTCAGTGATGAGCCCGACGTAGGTTTCAGGGTCTGGTCTGTAGGCTTTGGTGACCTGACCTGTTAGGGTGGAAACCATAACTTCCAGATGTCAGCCCTTCTCTGGGGTTCTTCCATCCCTGGGGGTGGGGGGAGCCTTGATTGTGAAGTTTAGGGTAAGAGGCAGGAATTTTGACAGCAGTCAGGAGCAGCAGTGTGTTGTGCTACATGTTGAGCATGACCAGCTGGGACTGTTCTGAGAAATTTCTTTTTCCTTAATTGGGTCAGTCTGCTATTTTACATCCCTTTTGCATGGATTATGACCTTAGTCCCCAGAGAAATTCTCAAATCTCCCTACCCTCCATAACTCTAAAATGACAGAATATTTAGGCAAAGTTCCAGCAATAGACTTCAGCTGCAAAGTAGAAGAGAGAGAGAAAGGAGTTAGAGGAGGAAGCTGAGGCCCCGAAGTCGGGGTGCTCACCCAGGGCGTCGAAGGCAGGCAGCACATCGAACTCCACCGTGCTCTCCGGGAACCAGGGGCAGCTCAGCTCAAAGCTGAGCACGCGGGGATCGGCCCATTTCCCCGTGGGCTTAAACTCTACGTGAAACATTTCATTTAAATTAAGTGTTTGGTATATCTTTAGCTGTTTCCTAATTTCTGCGATGAACTCTCCCCGACGTGTTATCTGGTCCTGAAAACTGCTGAGGTTGGTGAGGAAGACGACCAGGTCAGCATCCGACCGTCCTCTGAGCGTCGTGCCTTTTCCGGAGGAGCCACCCTATGAAAGACCCCAAGAATACCAAGGGCTGTTGAGCGAGAAGAGACCCTGCATGCGGTGCTGCGCAGGGTCGCCAGCGCCCGAGCCCTCAGGCTGTCCCAGGGGTCCCACCCCTGTTTCCTTCTGCAGCTCTCCCTTAGAGCCTAGCAGGGAGGCGCTGCTGTTACAGCTCGGGCGGGGAGATTTCCAGTTCAGATTATGCCCACCCCATCAGGCGTAACTGGGCTCACCTTCACCGCATTGGACACCCGCACTTTGTGGCGGGCATCTTCGAAGCACCTTTGCTTCAAGAACTCGCAGATCATATGGATGGCATCTTTGACCCCTACTCGGAAATGGGTGTCTGGCAGGAGATGGGTTTCGATGAACTTGTCCAGATCCCTGGCAGCGGTGTTTCCAAGGTCCATGGCGGTGGACCTCAAGAGGCTGGGCCGGCTGTGTCTTCAGAGGCTGGAGAAGCGTCTCAGGAGGCTGCTAGGTGGGAACTCTTCCAGCCGCGAAGAGGGTTCCTGCTCGGGTGGAGCTGACCATCTTTCCATTTCGTTTCCCTAGAAGGAAGCAGCCTTGCTCAGCAGCTGAGCTGGCAGAAGAGCCACACCCCGACTCGGCACAGAGGCTCTGGGCCTCCCACCTCTGTACTCTGCGGTGCTACTTTCAACCTGCTCCAGAGTAAATCTTATTTCACAGCAAACAGGCTTTGCATTTCTTTGTTTTTTTAAAAAAAAAAAAAAAAGAAGAAGTTTCACAATGTCCTGTGTTTTTTTTTTTTTTTTTTTTTTTTAGCAGCAAGGTGTGCTATGTTTCAAAAAAGACCAAAGAAGAAACCTGAAAATTTAAGGAGTGGAAAGATCAGCCATATTCCTAGAGCCCCAACTGCCTACCATGACAGATTTTGGGTATAGAGTTCTTCAGAGGTTTTTCTGTTAACATGCACACCACACACATGAACAGAGTTCTCTTTACTTTTCTAAAAAGTGATATCAAGCCAGGTGTAGTGACACATGGCTGTAATTCCAGTACCTCAGAGGCTGAGGCAGGAGGATCACCATGAGGTTGCGGGCAGCCTGGGCTACATAGTGAGGCCCTGCCTCAAAAAAAAAAAAAAAAAAAAAAAAAAAAAAAAAAAATTAAAAAAGGTATCATACTATATATTTCCTCTTTTAGTTAACAGACTATTTCTTACAGCAATTTTGGGTTTACAGATCACTGAGCAGAAAATGCAGAGTTGCCATGAAGTCCCTCCTTCTGCCCATAATTCCTGGTCACCATCCTCATTATTATTTTGGTCTGGAGATCAAATCTATCAACCAGTGTACTACTGAAGACACTGCTAGGCTCCCGTATTATTAGCATTGTCTTGGTATTTCTGTTGCAGCTGGTCAATTGATCCTAAGATGTTATCACTTATTTATTTTTATTTTGGGACAGAGCTGCCCTAAATTGCTCGGCTGTCCTCTAACTTCCCGTTCTCCTGCCTCAGTCTCCCAGATGGCTGGGACTGAAGATGTGCAGCACATCCTGCCTGCTGTCACAAACGTCAATGGGCTGTTTTTTAAATTCTCATTTTTACTCTAAATAATTTTAAATCTCCCTTATGACTTCTTTGCCTAGCATATTTAGAAATGTGTCAGTTAATCTTGATGTATTTTGGAATTTTCTGGCTATTTTTCCCTTATGATTTCTTGTTTAATTCCATTGCTCCAAAAAGTATACTTGGAATGACATCTCTTATTTTCAATTTGTTAAGGTTATTAGTTGACACTCTCTACTCTGTAATGTACTGATTGATATTTTGGGTAAACGTCACTGTGATAAGCTAGCTTAAGTGATTCCATTTTTTACTACGTCATGAGTTGCTTGTCCTCTGGCTCCCCCTGCCCAGCCATAAATCAAGGAATGTGCTAAGCCTTTTAGAGACAAGATGACACCCCAGGTATTCCAATGCTCAGACCAAAATTAACTTAACCCATGCCCTAGTTGACACGAGCCCTCGTACCCTAAGACTAACTATGCCTTTGTTTAAGTTTAGTCTAAATTTCCATATGAGCAAAACTCTGTATTTCCCTTGTTGTAAGCCAACTCTGATTTTCACTCTCTGTAACAAACTCTGTCCTTGTTAAAAGTTGACTCTGCTCTCTGTAGCAGACTTTGTGACTGCCGCATTATGAAGCCTTGTTCTCACCATAAATTCGTAGTATCTCTTCTTCTTCCCTGACCCTGGTGCCAAATGTCCTTCCTGATTACAAACAGAGCAAGCTCTGTAACATCCCCTCTCCCTCCCTAACCCAGGTGCCAAATGCCTTGCAGAGTTCTCTCCAAACAAAGACAGACTCCCCTTTCTCCACCCCATCCCCTATGATTTCCTTTAAATATCTTTGTTGTCTCTCAATCAATGCTTCATTCACCTGATCCACAGGGGAGTGCAGGCCACTGAGCTCAGCTAATAAAAAGCGCTACAAATTTTTGCTTTTGGGTCTTTGTTTTCACTGTGATGCATAACATTTGGGGGCTCCTCTGGGATCCCTTTAGTGGGACTCCCCTAGGCCCTATTCCTGGAAACTATTGGCTAATTCTCTGAGGAAGATCTGGACTGGTCTCTTTCTTCTGATGCCTGCAGGTAACTTCTCTCTTTAGTCTTTCTCTTTTCCTTCCTTTGGGTTCTTTACACCACTTAGCCTTCAGGTATTCATCTCCTTTGGGTGCGCTGCACCGGTTGGCCTTCAGGCATTTGTCTTCTCTGCTTTGGGTGCACCATTTAGTTTTAAGTCTGTAGACATTGCTGGAAGCAGCATAAAGGTTCTCAGGTTCTATGATCCCAGAGACTGTAGATTCGGATGTTCACTGTTTGTCTCATCTCTTTGTAACCCCTGTCCGCATCTGCATCTAAAATGTGTCTGTCTGCTTCTTCCCCTGTGTCTCCCTTGCAACTGGTGCTTGACCATTTTAAAGATTTCAGGAACTGTGCAAAAGGATTTGGAGAACCCGCTTATCCAGGAAAACTTAAAACTCTTTGTAAATTAAAATGACCTTCTTTTGGGGTCTCTTGGCCCCCAGCGGGCACTTTTAACCTTTCTGTGTCTCAGCAGGTCTGTAAGATCATTTTTGGGCCCCCTCGGGAGCCGCCTGCCCATCCAGAACAAGTCATGCATCTATATTCAAGTCTGGATTAATCTCATCCAGGACCCACCGCCCTGGATTAAGAAGTTTAACTCAAAAACTAGGGGGAGCATTGCCACCTTGGCTCCCATAATTGCAGCTATAGAAACTAAGATTAAACCCGCCTCTGTCTTACCCCGACAGAGGATTTACCCCCTCCTCGCCAACCTTCATCCTACCTCCCTAAGCCCCCTGATGCCCCTCCACCCAACCTTCTCCCCCTCCAAGATCCCCTTGCGCCCAGAGCTGATCCCTTTGCCCCCCACTACCATCCTTCCTGGAGAGCCTTTGGCCTCTGGAGGGACTGTTTAACCTTTCTCTTGCCAACAAGGTCTATAGAGTCATCTTAGCTCCCTTACATCGGGGCTTAGATTTATCCTGCCCATGACCCCACAAACTGACTGAAGGTTTGCTGTTCCGGACGCCATTTCCGGATGACTGGCCGATCCTACATGGTCACACTGGCAGTTCCAACTGATGAGAAGTGACCGTGACCCCCAGCCACCACCCTCAGAACCTGTCTGTCCCGCCTGCCACCTGGTACAGATAAATTCATTATACAATAGTTAAATGGTTGGTCAAAATGCGTTGATAAATCTAGTTAAAACATAAAATGTTATAAGGTTATGATATTTCTTTGAGACATTTTATGACTGTTTTATATTTATATATGCTATATTTAAACTAGTTGTTAAATGTACTGGTATTCCTTGCTTGACTTTAGATAGTAGCACTAGAGAGAATAATGTTAATAAGCCTCATAGCAAACTTTAAGTGAACTTCTAAAAAATGGGACTTTTAAATCTAGCTCAGATTTAAAAAATGCATGCCTGTCTATGAAACACAGGACTCCTTTTGTCATTTAAAGGACATTAGGTCGGCAACCGTTCTTAAAGACTTGAAAGACAGGTTTCACTGAGACAAACTGGTTCTGATCCCCCTCTACATGCTAGAGGGAATGTCAGGCCTGCTCTGTTTCAGTTTCCTTTCTTTGACCTTACTCTTAATTTCCCACTTCTTTGTGCTTTGCTTTTTAGAAGCATGTAAAATTAGGATAGCTAGATAACCTGTTGTATCATTCTCTCTCGTTCTGCTAGTAAACTAGAAATTCTACCTAAGCTTATGATGGTTTACATTCTATGGTGACTATCAAAAATTAATTTATATCTGTACATTATGTGCTGAGTAAAAAGAGATTTTTGTCAGCTTCAAAATAATGTTTTTCACACTCAGCCAACTTATCTTCAACAAAGGGGCCAAACATGCTTACTGGAAGAAAGAT
>PVKN010037026.1:0-11322 GCA_004027915.1 Capromys pilorides
GAAATTAGAGAAATAGTACCTTTTATGATAGCACCAAAGAAAATGAAATACTTAGGAATTAACCTAACTAAGGAAGTAAAAGACCTTTTCGATGAAAACTACAGTGCTCTGAAAAAAGTGATCCTAGAAGACCTCAGAAAATGGAAAGATATTCCCTGCTGCTGGATAGGAAGAACCAACATTGTGAAGATGGTCATACTCCCTAAATTGTTATACAGATTTATGCAATTCCTATCAAAATACCAACAACATACCTCACAGACCTGGAGAAATCATTCCTAAAATTTATTTGGAACCAAAAAAGATCCAGAATTGCAAAGATAATTCTGGGCAACAAATGTAAGGCAGGAGGCATTACAATTCCTGACTTAAAGTTATATTATAAAGCTACAGTAATAAAATCAGCATGGTAATGGCAAAAAAAGAGACCTGAGGATCAATGGAATAGATTAGAAGATGCAGAAGCAAATACAAACACCCTCAGCCAACTTATCTTCAACAAAGGGGCCAAACGAGTTTACTGGAAGAAATATAGCCTCTTTAACAAATGGTGCTGGAAAAACTGGCTCTCTACATATCAAAAACTAAACCTTGACCCAAGTCTATCACCATGCACTAAACTAAAGTCTAAATGGATTAAAGATCTAAATATTAAAAGAGAAACAGTAAATCTCCTGGTAAAAAAAGTGGGAGAAAACCTTGAAGACATTGGGGTAGGCAAAAAGTTCATGGACAAAAATCAAAATGCAAGTTTAACGCTTGAAAGCACCAATAAATGGGACCTTCTTTGGCTAAGAAGTTTTTGCACATCTGAAGAAATTACCAACAGAGTGAAAAGACAACCCACAAATTTTCAAAAGATTTTAATGAAGAGGTATTCAGACAAAGGTCTCCTATCTAGAATTTATAAAGAACTAAAAACCATTAGGATCCCAAAATTCAAAGACCCAATCCAGAAATGGGCATCTGAAATGAACACAAACTTCTCAGGGAAAGAAATTCAGCAAGCCTACAAATACATGAAGAAATGTGTCACATCACGAGCCATTTGTGAAATGCAAATTAAAACAACACTTAGGTACCATCTCACCCCAGAAAGAATGGCTATCATAAAGAAATCAAGCAAAAACAAATGTTGAAGAGGCTGTGGGGAAAAAGGAACCCTTCTCCACTGCTGGTGGGAATGCAGATTGGTGCAACCATTATGGAAAGTGGTGTGGAGGCTTCTTAAAAACTAGAGCTGGAAATCCCATTCAATCCAGCTATCCCCCTACTGGGAATTTTCCCAGAAGAACTGAAAACATCATACCATAGTGATATCTGTGCACCTATGGTTATAGCAGCCCAATTTGTAATAGCCAAATCTTGGAAACAACCAAAATGCCCATCACTTGAAGAATGGTTGAAAAAGATGTGGTATTTTTATACAGTGGAATATTACTCAGCTATAAAGAATGATAAACTGGAAGACTTCATATATAAATGGATGTATATTGAGCATATACTCATAAGTGAAATAAACCAGACCTACATGTGTAAATATCGTATAGTCTCCCTAGTGTAAGAAATCTAAAGAAGCAATACAAATGGAAAGGCATAACACAGCTGAATGGAAATCAAAGACTTATGGATTAAACAATGAAATGACTGGAAGCAAAAAAAGAGAGGAAACATTGCAGGAGCAGAACCACACTCTTATGTACACAGGATGAATTTCATATCGATCCTAGGAACCTCCAAAAGGTTTTTCACATTGATGATAGCATCGTGCAACACTGGAATTATGATTGGATTATGTGTTGTGCTGGTCTTTTAGATGTGTACTGCTTCCAATGTAAACTCAGTTACTGCTATACTCCCCTGTCAAGTAAATGGTTGATTAACAAAATAGGGTATTAAGGGAGAGTAAGAGACTAGGCAAAATGCCACACGCTTGATAGGCTACAATTTTGTACATCCTTGGATTTCTAAATATCTGTGTAGAAATGTGTAAATGCTTTTATCAAATTCTGAAGAGATTTTTTAGAATATCAATGATTGGCAGAAAGTATCAATTGCAAGATAAGTGTAAAATGTTTGATTCTCAGAAAGACAGTGATGTTAAGCTCAATTATCTATGTAATAGAGTAATAGTATCATAAAGCTCAGGTAACTATGATATAGAGTACTAGTACCATGAAGCTTCTCTTCTAGAGGGTAAAGATTATAAGTTTACAGACCAAAAATTAGAGGAAAAAAAAGAGACTACAAGGATTGCCAATATTTTAACCCTAGCCCTTCAAAGTCCATGAGGACTCGGGACATAAGAGAACCTGTGCTGTAACATCCTATAACTGAATGGTGTCCCAAATTTTCTGTTCAAGGAGATTATGGGGCAACAAAGGAAAGGGATTGACAATATATAGTGTACCTAACGACAGTCACCTAGAGAGAAAACATTCTCTCAGGCTTTCACAGAGAGAAAACTGGTCAAGTAATGGCCGTGATTGATTCAGACAATTGACACTGACAACAGTTCTACAAAGCACTGTACATGGCTTCAAAGTAAATCCTGGGGGTATTTGACTGACCTTGGGAGTTACGAAAGTTACATATTTTATTATACAGGTCCTGCTTTAAATTGCCCTTAACCACCCAGGAGAAAAGCTTAACCATGAGGTATAAAATGTAAAGCTATATTAGTATGCTGAGCAATAAAAGGTTTAAACCAATAGCTTCTGACATTGCCAGTTCAGCCATTAATCCATTGCGAATATGGAGTACTGGACTATGTATACAGCTACTGTCTCCTAGTTCAATGAAAATAAATTTTTTGTACCAATGATGATTAGAAAAATTATCATGTCTGCATACTATGTTCTGTATGACTACTGAGGGACAGCAATGTGCATTGTATCAATTATTGGGAATGTACTACTAACATGTTTTGAAAATGTCACATTGTTATTTCTTATTAAAAGTAACAAAATAAAAAAGAAGAGAGAACATACTAGCCATGACCAAAGCACTAATGGCTCTCTACTTTTCACCTGGGTTCTAGACTTAAGGAAGAAAGGTGAGGCAGGAGCAGGAATACTGCTTATGTGCAGATAATACGAGACAGGAGCCAGTAAAAAAAAAAAAAGCTCTGCTTCTCTAAACTGCTTGAAACTTGGACTACAATTTGTTACAGAAACCTAATGTAGTAAAAACAGGACACAATCTTAAGAATATTTCATTGAATGACCTAGCAAAACAACTCCACATTTATCCTTTCATATACAGATAATACCAAGACATTTGATTAATAAAATAAAGACTAAATTACCTTAGCAATGGCTCAGGCATGATACTAATTTTGTTTCTCACTTTATTGTAGGTATCTTCTTTAGTCTTCTCTAAAACTCTATTTAAAATATTGTTAATCGAATCCAGAACCCATTCGCCATTCCATCTGGTCCACACATGCCAGCGAGGTAAGGACCCTCGGCCCATCTCCATCTCCCAGCTCTCCGAGCCCAAGCTCCAGTTCCAAAGCCATCAGCCATCCCATCTGGCCCACAAACCTGCTGGGTAAGGACCCTCAGCCCACCTTCATTTCCCGACTCCTCCTGCCCGAGCTCCAGTTCTGAAACCATCAGCTATCCCATCTGGCCAGTGCTCTCCTGTAGGGTAAAGACCTTCAGTCCAAGTCCATCTCCAGATTGGGACTGGCAGCACCATTGGGACCAGCTGGGCCGAGAGCGTGTAAAAAAGCTCTGGTCCTGAGCCCCCTGTAAATTCAGCGAACTCCAGCCGCCATTTGGACCAGCAGTGCCACTGGGACTGGCTGCACTATTGGGACCTGCTGTGCCGAGACCAGGTAAAGAGGCTCCATCATTCCTGTGAATTCGACCCACCAGTAGGACTGGCCCTGGGTGACCAGGTAAGCCCTGGGCGACCAGGTAAAGACACTGCAAGCCCAGCAACCATTCCTTGGAGCTGCGGCTTCACCTACAACCCTGACCCAGTGGCCCTCGTGCGAACCAGCCACTAGAGCTTGGACCAGCAGCCAGGCACAGCTGGAAGGGAATAAGTTTGATGGATCTGGACCCAAACTCCCTCAGGCATAAATTCTCTGAAGTACAGAGATCACTGGTATATAAAATGATAAAGATAAGGAGTAAGATGCAATCTCTAATCCCAAGCCCATCCATAACTAATGCAGGAGACACTACCATGGAAGAAAATGGGAATCATGCAGCTGAAACCTCTGAATTGGCAGCATCTGAGGTAGACAGACAAGTACAGAAACATATAAAGCAAATCAGATCAGAGATAGCATCTTAATTAAAAAAAGAAATGCATGAATTAATAGAATCTGAAGTGGAAAAACAACTACAGAAATGGATAGAGGAAACCAGAACAGAAATAACCTCTGAAGAAAAAAGAGACATCTCTAAATTAATAGCATCTAAAGTAGCGGAACAACTGCAGAAAGGTAAGGATGAGAGCAGAGCAGAAATAATCTCTGAACTAGAGAGAGAAAGGATAACTAAAATGAAAGACTTCAGTAATATTAAAGAAGACATTGATAAAAAATTAGAGAAGAATAGAAAAATGATGGATTCCATGACTGAGCAATATAAGAAAGAAATAGATTGCATGAAACAGTTTCAAAGAGATATACAAGAAAATAAAATTTCAATCACAAGCTGGCAAAACCATATGAATGAAAGTGAAGATAGAATTTCAGATCTTGAAGATACACTCACAGCTAGTGAAAAGGTAAGAAAGGATCTGTTAAAAACAACCAGGATGCAGGAAAAAATAATTCAACATCTGCAAGATGATGCAAGAATGAACAACGTGAGCTTAATAGAATCAAAGAGAAAGAAGGAGTCAATACAAATGATATAAAAAGAATATGGGCAGAAGTAATAGCAGAAAGCTTCCCAAATATGAGAAAACAGATATTCAGGTAACTGAAGCATGCAGAACTTCAAATAACTTCAACCAACTAAAAACACTTCAAGACATATAATAATCAAGATCCCAGAAATCCAGCAAAAGAATAATATACTAAAGTCTGCTAGAGAAAAGAAACAGATCACATTTAAAGGAAAACCCATCAGAATAATGGCAGATTTCTCTTCACAAACCATGAAGTCAAGAAGGGCATGGAGCAGAGTGCTCTAAGTCCTCCATGAAAACAAATTCCACCCCATACTGCTATACCCGGCAAAACTCTCTTTCAAGTAGGAGGGAGAAGTGAAATACTTTCACGACAAGGAGCAACTAAAGAACTTCATGACGTCAAAGCCAACACTACACGTAATGCTAAAAAACATTTTAGAGAGGGACCAAAACGACCCAAACTCAACAAATGAGAACCAAAAGAACTCACTGAATAGGGTAACCAATTAAACACAGAAGAAAAAGTTGTGAACAGAAGTAAATAGAAGTCGTGTCAATCATAAGTCAATACATTTCAATTATAACCATCAATGTTAATGGCTTCAATTCTTCAATTAAAAAACATAGACTGGGAGAGTGGATAAGGAAGCAAAACCCAACAATATGCTGTATATACAAGAAGAACACTTAACTCATAAAGAAACTCATAGGCTACAAGGGAAAGGATGGAAAACAATACTACATGCTCCAGCACCTAAAAAAAAAACAAGGGTACCAATCCTGTTTGCAGAGAGCCTAAACTTCAAACCAAGATTGATCAAACAAAACAAAGAAGGCCACTACATACTGGTTAGGGGAGAAATTTAGGTTGAAGAGGTAACACTCATAAATATGTATGTACCCAACACAGGAGCAGCAAGTTATATAAGACAAACCTTAATGGACATGAAAAATATAATATCCAATACTATAATCTTAACAGGAGACCTTAACACCCTTCTATCTGAAAAATATAGGTCAAGCAGGCAAAAAATTAGCAAAGTAAAAGAACTGAAACAGAACTTGGAACGACTGGACTTAGTGGACACCCACAGAGTGCTCCAACCAACTGCTTCAGAATACACATTCTTTTCAGCTGCACATGGGACATTTTCTAAAATAGACCACATATTAGTCCATAGGTCATGCTTAAGTATATCCAGGTCCATCCCCAGACTCCTCAACTACAGAGCTCCCACTCCACTCACAGTCCTGACTCACTTCAAATATAAGTTTCATACTATAACAAATTTTTTCTTGTTGCTTACATTGAATACAATCATGTTTGTCCTGAATTATGTCTCCTGACCCCAAATTCATCTGGAAGTGAGGGAAGACAGGCACTCAAGCCAGGAAAATGAGAGTGGAAAGGATTAAGATGCAATTTCCAGCAGTGAAGATTCTTATATTTCCCACATAGCTATAGGTATATATTTTAAAAAGAAGTTTTAACATCTAATATTGGGAACATAGCCTTATTTCCCTATACAGTCACTGAAGATATAATTAACTACTTTAAAATGACGTCATATTGCAATAAGGAAGGGTTCTACCCAAGTGGGGTTAGTGTCTTTGTAAAAAGAACAATCTGACTTCAGTCTTGCAAGTATAAGATAAAGCAGGGAACAGGGTGAGGCACTGGGAAGCTGGGAACTTGTGTGACTGCAACAAAGCACCTGATGCTAGGAGAGCCAACAGTGCAGCTGTTGTTCTAGGTCGTTGGAAGGGAGCCACTCTTCTGGCACCTTGAGCTCAGGTTTCTGGTCTCCAGAACCTTGAGACAGTACTTTTCTTTTGCCTAAGCCACCTAGTGAGTACTAGTTTATAGCAGTTGCTCTAGCAAACTAATTCAAATTGGTTACTAACATAGAAAAGAAATGATAAACTTAAAGAACACAAATTAGTACAAAGTGATAATAAATTTCAATAGAATAAAAAGAAGTTTCTATAACTTTATAAATCACGAAGTTGTATAAACGTATAAATTCATAGAGCTGTGGAAAACAATTGCAATACTATTGTTTCTGCTTCCAGACTTGAAACTGATTTCAAGGAGAACCTGATAGCGTGTAAGATTTTAGGTTATTTTAAAGGTATAAACGTTGGAGGATAGCCATTTCAATCTTTATACATAAAACAGAATGGCTTTCTGGCCTTAATTTTTAGAATTTCTTAAGAACATTTAATATCACTTTGTATATTCGCAGACACAGGAAGAAGGGCAGAAGCTTGGCTTCACATTAAATAGCGTGTTCTTTCATGTCTTCTAGTGCTCAGCTGAAAATGGCCAGTGAGAGTTAATTCACACCCCAGATACCTAACTCACTCCCTGGGAATAGACTGCTATTGGCAGGACAAGGTCATTCGTCATGTGAGCTATTATTGTAGCACTCTATATTGTCAAACGCCATGCAGTTCCTCAATTCTCAGATCACCTGGTGAAGGAAGGGGTTGACAAATGCAATGAAGTCTGATTTACTGGCTGGGGAACTAGTAGCTGGCAACAGACAAAGCCATCACCGGCAAGGGCCACCCCAGGAGGCAGGTGTTCCAGCCCAGGTCTGTGTTTATCATGTGAAGGACAGGAGAACACTGAAGGGATATTAGCTATGCACACCAATGGTTATATTTCATGGAAACGTAGCTCCCACTCATGCTATTGGCAGCAGCCATCTGTCAAAGACTAAAGGCTTTCTTACTCTCTTTGTAAAGGTACAAAGAGAGTTAAAACAAACCATGTCCTGTGTGTTACAATTTTAACTCTTCATAATTGGAGGTGCCTGCATAATTAAAATGAAAATATATATGAAGTTAGTATTGACTGCAAAAGTTTTGGTCAACCAGGTTGACAAAAGACAAATATTTCTTATTGTTTGCCACTATTTTAATAAATGAATCCCATTAAAACAGCAGAATAAGGATGTGGGGACCAGAAATTGCTTAGAAAAAATTCAAAGAATGAAATTTTCATTACTTAATATAATTTCATCTTTAAAAAATACATAGGAATTTTAGGAAAAAAAATCACATTAATATTGTGTTGTTTAATTGTGAGTTCTAACTGTGGCATGACACTTACTCCAATAAGCATACCTGCCTTTGCTGAGTGAAAACTCAGCCGCTTGTAACACAAAGTTGGACTTTTTGTTGTGTCTTAAGGGAGAAATTTGGTACTCAAACCCATAGCCTAAGATCCTACCTGTTGAAAGATCTGTTTAGAATAAGCCAACTTTTGGGTTTCAAGTGCAATCATAGGTTATAATGTCAGGATATCTGGTGAAATTTCAAATTTCTGAAGTTGAGCATTGTATGTCTTCTCCCTAAAACAGAACCAGCCAAATTGTGATTTCATGTAATTTACCATTAGCTTACTTTCATTTCACAAAGGTTGAAATATTTTGACCTATTTTCCTGTTGTCAGTCAGCAGCATGGTGTTACCCTGATGTCCCACTGAGTCCAAAATCAATGTCTACTGCCAAATGTTTCAGAGTGTAATTGCCTGCTCATAGGCAGCTCTGGATAAAAGTGGGTCTTCTGCATCAGATCAGTTTTCACACAATGAGGCAGATGACTTAAGGGTCAAAGTTATGACCTATCTTGTAATTATAATGATTCACTGGAGCCTTGCTTCTACTGTGCATTTACAAATGCAAAGTATACTGCGGTGAGTGACGAGTGTGGAGGCAACTGCCACAGCACACACAAAATACAACAAGCTTATTTTAATGAGCTCATAGTTCAATAAAATAACACATAATTAGACTAATTTTATGACCCTGAGTATTCTCCTTAATCAAATTATAGGTTTTCTGGTTTGTGACATGCATAGGATCTGCTGAGTTAAATAATTTGCTCACAGAATATGACAGCTATCAGTATTTCCTACTGTATGCCATAAACGGAGAAGTGTTCTCCACTTCAATTTTAAGATAAAATGGTGCCCAGTACAAACGTTGGAATGAAGTTTCTGTTTTATGGACAAACTATACTTCAAAAAAATGTAAATAATGCAAGTTTTGATGAACCACCTTTTTCATGAAGCACTTTATTCTGTGAGGTACCATGTACCTTAGTCCTCCCCATCCTCCTTTCTTTTAATTTTGAGACAAGGTCTCTCTTAATGGCTAAATTGTCCAGGTTGTGCTCAAACTTTAATCCTTCTGCATAAACCTCACAACTTTCTAAGATTAACATTTGTTTTTTGATTGTGGTAAATTTTAGGGTAGCCATCCACCCAGACCTTGTGACCAAATGCCAAATATTTTAGATGAGACTAAACTGTTGACTCATAGGATTTGTCCTTTTAAACTATTTTTAAATATGGTATATACTACACTTTAAATGCCATGAAACTATCATCACTGTCTTATTTTAGTATGTTCTTATCATAGCAAAGGGAAATTCCATTCTCATTCTATTCTCACTTGATCTCCATTTCTCCCTCCCACAGATCCAAGAAACTCACCAATCTGCTCTCTAACATAATAGATTTGCCTAATCTAGATAATTTTTTAAATGTATTGTTTTCTTTTATCTTTTATTTACAACTTTTAATAAGAGATAAAAATATGATAGTTTCAAAACACATTAGTAGTACATTCACAATAATTGACACATTGCATATTGTTGTCCTCATAGTAGTTATACAGAGCACAGGGTGTAGATGTGATAAATTTTGTAATCAATAGTGGTAAGGAAAGTAAGAAAGAAATAAAAGAAAAAATTTTCTTCTCTTTGAGCTAAGAGGAAGTAATTGTATACATAGTCCAATGTCTGATAATTGCAGTGGGTTACAAGTGAAACCGGCAATGTTGAAGGCTGTTGATTTAAGCCTCTTACAACTCATCATACTAATCTAGCTCTGCCATTTATGCCTTGTTGTATGCCAGCTTTTCAGGTGGGTGATTGAGGGCAGGTAAAAGCATGACCTGTTTAAAAAAACTTTCATCATTTGTATTTTTCAAGGTCAAATCTCCTCAGGATTAACTTTGGAACCATATACAGTGCTTTGTAGAACTGTTGTCAGTGTCAGCCATTAGGACGAGTCATGGCCATTGTGTGACCAGTTTGCTCTCTGTGAAAGCCTGAGAGAATGTTTTCTCTCCAGGTGACTCTTCTTAGGCACACTATACTTCATTTATGCCTTTCCTCTGAGGCCCTGTAATCTCCTTGAACAGAAAATTTGGGAAATCACTGAGTTATAGGATGTTATAGAACAGATTCTCTTATTCTCTCCTGAGTCTTCACTGACCTTGAAGGGCTAGAGCCAAAAATGATGACTATCCTCCTAGCCCTTCTTTTTCTCTAATTTTTGATCTTACATTCTCAACCCTCCAGCAGATAAGCTTCATGATACTATTACTCTATAACATAGGTAATTGAGCTTAACATGACTGTCTTTCTGAATATCAAACATCTTAGACTTAGCTTGACATTGGTATTTTCCTTCAATCATTGATATTCTAATAAATCTCTAAAGAACATGATAAAAACAGTTACACATTTTACACAGACATGTACAAAATCGAAGCCTATAAAGCCTATGGCATTTTGCCTAGTCTCTTATTCTCAATTAATGCCATTTTTTGTTTTTTTGTTAACCAACTATTTACTTGAGAGAGAGTATAGCAGTAACTGAGTTTACATTAGAGGCAGTACACATCTAAAACTCCAGAATGACACACATTCCAAGCATAGTTTTAGTGTTGCATATTGCTATCATAAATGTGAGAAATTTTGTGAAAGTTCTTGGGACCGGTATCTAATTCATCCTGTGTACATAAATGCATGTTATGCATATCTGCTGCTATGTTTCCTCACTTTTCTGCTTCCAGTCATTTCGTTGTTTAATTTGTAAGTCTTTGATTTCCCTTCAGCTGTGTTATGCCTTTGCATTTTTATTTTTCTTCTTTAGATTTCTTATACTAGCGAGACTATACAATATTTACAAGTGTAGGTCTGGTTTATTTCACTTGTGAGTATATTTTCAATATACACCTATTTATATATGAAGTTTTCCAGTTTATCATTCTTTATACCTGAGTAATATTCCACTGTATAAAAATACCACATCTTTTTCAACCATTCTTTAAATGATGGGAATTTGGGTTGTTTCCAAGATTTGGCTATTACAAATTGGGCTTCTATAAACATAGGTGCACAGATATCACTATGGTATGATATTTTCAGTTCTTCTGGGAAAATTTGGAGTAGCGGGTTAGCTGGATTGAATGGAATTTTCAGCTCTAGTTTTTCAAGGAGCCTCCACACTGCTTTCCATAATGGCTGCACCAGTCTGTATTCCCACCAGTGAAGAAGGGTTCTTTTCTCCCCACAGCATCTCCAGCATCTGTTGCTGGTTGATTTCTCTATGGTAGCCATTCTTTCTGGAATTAGATGGTATCTAA
>PVKN010037027.1:0-11321 GCA_004027915.1 Capromys pilorides
AGAAAAAGAAGAAGAAGAAGAGAAGGAGGAGAAGGAGAAGAAAAATTGAAATAAAAGTGAAGGAAGGAGAGAAGAAAAGAAAGTAAAAGAAAAAAGAAGAAAGAAAGTTTTTTTTTGTCATTTGGAGTTACAGGAAGTGACACCAGAAAAGAAGTTGGAAAAAACATTCTTTTCTTACACATTTATTATAACAGCTAAAATCCCAAACATTCGTAACTTTAAGCAATGTTAAACACTGAAAAAATATGTTGCAAAAGTGTCTCACATTTATTCTGAGGAAAACAAAACGGTGTACCTACTTTTGAAGACAGTCGCTTTCTCCCTGGTAATCATGAGCTCCCATACAATCTCGCCAATAAATTCCTACATATTTACTTCAGTAAAGTTTAAACTGATGTCTGCATGGCAAATTGTACACAAACATGTATGGCAACTTTACTCATAATTGTTAAAATTTGGAAACACCCAAATAGTCCGCTGATAACTGAATGGGTAAGCACAGTAAAGTGTAACCATATAACGGAATATTATTCATCATTAAGAAAAAATAAGCAACTCAACAAAAAAGAGGTTGGTGAATCTGAAATTCTATTAGTTCAATAAACCAATGAAAACAGGGCTATATGCTATACAATATCAACTGCATATCATTTTGGAAAAGGCAAAATTAGCTGTTGCCAGGGGCATGAGAGATATGAACAGATGGAAAACTGACTATTAGTGCTGTGAAATTATTCTGCCTGATGCCATAAGAATGGATACAGGTCATAAAAATTTTGTTAAAATTGACCCAATAACAATAAAGCAAGTTAACCTTGATGTGAACTATAGACTTTAATAATGTTGGTTCGTCATTTGCAGCAAATGTGCTAGAGTTATGCAAAATGATAATAGCAAGGGAAACTATGGTGCAGGTTCTATATGACTTTTTGTAAATCTACATATACTTTATATATGCAAAGCCTATTAACTTAAAGAAACAATAATTAAGATTGTATCATTTAAATACAAAGCCTCTTGAAAGCCCTGCCCTCAGTTGCCACCCTTCTCTTGAGCTTAGCGGTGTTTGACTGTGATGCCCTTTAATTTTGTCTCAAGGAATCTCAGATGGTTAAGGCTGTGGTTTCACTAGGGGCCACTATGTGAAAACCCCATGAATCAGATCCCTTTCTAAGGGTCGTGAGCTTTCTCACTGATTGATGACTGTGTGTTAAGTGTGTCTCTCCAGTATTTATTCACCCCATGAGTTCTGATAAAGTTGTGTCTTGCGGAAGCTTTGGTGGTTCTGCTGCTGCATCCAGGGCCTCCTTTCATTCCCTCTTGAGAACACCCTGAGATTGCTCCAGGGGATACATTTTTTTCCTAAACTGGACCCGTCACAGCTGTTCCATGAAACTAATATGGAACACCAAAAGAAAAGAGACAGACATAAAGAGGAAGAGGAGAGGGAGAAGGGTAGAAAGAAGGAAAAGAAAAGAAAAAGAGGGTATCCTTTTACTTTTTTCTTCCTTTGTTTTGTCTCGTTTTCTTTCTGAGGAACAAAGTTGCAAAGATGTTCCATGTTCAGAGTGTCTCCTAGGTTCATTTTTTTATCCTACTTATCCACAGTAAAAAAAAATAAAAAAAAAATACTAATGAAAGTAGACCTAATAACAAAGGATAGAGAGAAAGGGAGAAAAGAGGCAACAAAAAGAAGAGAAGAAAGCAATCACTTTCTATCACTGTCAGTTTTAAAATTACATTAAGCAGCACAGCTGCTCTGTCTTTTCCTGATAACTCCTAGGTGTGACTTTCCTTCATTTGCAGCACTCCTCCCTGTAAAGGGGCAGCACTTATTCCCTGGGTGCATAATTACCCACATCCTTCCATGCTTGAGATCCCTGCACAGGCTGTGCCTCACTGCGTTCCAGCACTGTGCAGTGGAAACAGCCACCAACTTGTTTCCAACAAAGCAGAAGAAACAGGTTCATTACTCCGACTGGGAGGACAAGGTCTGAAGAAATCGTAACATGTACAGATTGAACAAGCAGAAGAACAGCGTAACCACTTAAGAATCGAATGTGGTTGTTGATCAGAAAGTCAAAGAGTTCAAGGAACTCGGTGGCCTGGAAGGGGAGTCAGGGTTAGGAAATATGCTGGCCTGACAGTTGGCTTCATATTCAAGGAGAGATGTCACTAAATGTGTGGCAAATGGAGAAGGATGTTGCACAGCAGAAGAGCAAAGCTGGCATAGATGGCACACTGTGATGAACACTTCTACTTCTATGTTTAAGTTACACACCCTTTATTCCTTTCCAGCCTTGTTTTACATGTGATGAACTGAAGGGTGATGAACTGATTGTATGGAAAAGAGAAATAACTTTCTCAACTTGCAAGGAGCCAGATGGAATGTTTCATCGATTCAGCAGTGTTATTGTTTGTGTCTAGTTATCCTCCCAAAGCCTCATGCAGTCATGGGCAGCAACTTCTAGAGTTTGAGATTAATTCATGATCCACTGGGATTATGGGTGATCCACTGGGACTATAGGTTTTAGAACTTCTGGGATTAGGGGTATGGGTGCTACAGCCAACCTGGGGTAGAGAGCCTAAATGCAATATAGGAGAGACAGACAGACTCTCTCTCTCTCTGTTGCTATTGTCTCTGTTGCATGTTGACATTGTTGCTGCTATTCCTGCATTTGTTCTCTGCTCTCTGCTGCCAGCATGAAAAGATGCTCTCTGCCCTGTGCCTGTCTTCCTTGGAGCCAGTTGAGTATGGACTAAAACCTCCAGTAACTATGAGCTGAACAAACCTTCCCTTCTTTCATTTTGTATGTCAGGTATTTGTCCCAGAAATGAGGAAAGAGTAACTGAGACAAGCAGAATCACAGCCTATACACTTGTGACTGTACCGTGGTGGAGTGAAGCAAATAGGAACGGGCTGGGGGAGGCTTTCTCTACTTCAGGATTCAGCCTCCTCAATAGACATTTCCTAGCTTTTCTCCCACTATTATATCCAATCCTGCAGTTAGAAAACTATTCTAAAGAGGTTACTGTGTTGAGTGTGGAGGGGCTAGAGGAGAAGGAAGAGAAGGAGTAGTGGGGAGAGAAGGAAAAAGTTTCTCGACCTCCCCTGGGGACTGACTGGCTCACAAGAAAGACACATTAAAAACAATTTTATGACATGTGTGTCTAGTAATTAAGAATATGCAAAACAGCAAGAACATAGAAGGACAAATGACCTGCCCTTGTCCTTGGCGGGACATCAACAAAAATTTCACACAGGAAGTCAGGTATGTAGTTTAACTTGAAGATCATTGACAAGTAGAGAAAATTCAACTTCTTATGGATACATTTCTTTTATAAAATAAATTTCTTGTTTTGGTTAACCTCTCTGTGGTGAGCAACTATATTTTTATTTGTCTATGTGGTTTCTGTCCAACTCGCTGTCTCTGTTTCTCTCTCTCTCTCTCTCTCTCTCTCTCTCTCTCTCTCTGATTCTCTGAAAAATTTTTCTAATTAGGAAAAACTGCCCCTCCTATTCTCTCAGCCCATAAATTTTACTTCTCTCTGACCCCTGCTAATAAATCAGAATGAGACATTGATTTATAGAGAGATTGAGGCATGACTCAAGTTTGACTAGCTAAGAGTCACATTAATAATTTTTGCTTTCATTATTTGTCAGAGAATAAGGACTTTCTTCCAGCTTTTTGTCTGGGAAAATGTGGGGAGGGCTTGACTGAGAATAAAGTCAATTACAGAGGCATAAAAGAAAAAGAATTTGGTGATGTTTTACTTATGTGAATCTACCAGCATCAATTTTAATTCTATATTCCACAAGCAAAATAAGTCTATGTTAAAAGCTATTCCACACTAATATGATGAATTTCTTCTCAGTAACATATACACATTTTATATGGGACTTACTAGGGGCACCTTCTTATGCATATTGAGGTGACACTTTTTGACACACAGTAAGCCTTCATAAAGAATTTGTTAGTCAAATTATGAGCTGTTACCTGTTGGGCTCACTATGTATGAAATGCTGCCTTTGGCCTCAGGCTATAAATCGGTATCAGTGAAATCCACACACTGTGAACCCTGTGTGAAGCACTTCAGTTTGGTTTAAACACATCTCAGAAGTATGCTGAAGTGATATCTCCATGTAAAATATAGGGAGGCAAATAAAGGTTTTTCATATAAGAGTTGGCCCAGCAGTGTGGCTCCTTGGTACAATGTTTGCCCAGCATATCTCAGGCCCTGGGTTTGATCTACAGCAAACACTCCTTACACACAACAAAAGAAGTAGCCTAAAAACAAGTACTACGTGTCTCAGTTATGAACTTTAAAGAATGCATCCAGCGGTCAAGAGTGTGACAGTGAGTGAGACAGAAATTTTCTGGAGATAGGTTTAAACAAGGGTGACAGTGGTAGACAGAAGAGAAGTGGCTTGGGAGGACTACTGTGGTCATAAACTGGGGAAAGAAGATGAAGGAAGAAAAGAAGAAAGGGAAAGGAAATCAGAAAATGGGTGGAGAAAGGCTGACAGAATACTAGGCAGGAAGAGGGGCAATAACATGTGCCTTGAAGTCTGCCCACTCACAAATTCATCTAACCTGTCAAGGAGTAAAGCTTCTGGGATTTGACCCAGATGGCGACAAGTAGGAGGCCTCCCAGAGGAAGTCTCAGTAACAGGTGCCACACTGTGCTTGAAGGAGCTAGCGGGGAGCCTCTGCTTTATCCATGTCAACCAGAACCCTTTTCTGAAGGCACTGTCCAGCTACTATTTATGTACAGAAATAGCACAGGAACCTACTTATCAGTTCAAGGACCACTAAGTTTACAAAAGGGAGCTATGGATATAATCTCATATGTTTCCATAACCACCCTAAGAGTGAATAATATGTCTTATTTCCATTTTAAAAGTATGAAAAAACAGGCTTAGCATAAGTTTCCGTGCAGTTTTTCTTTTCTTCTACTACAGTTATCCTGCACCTACATATTGATATCTTTTAAAAATCCCAGACATGCACCTACATTTTATATAATATTCAGAATCATATTATAATGGTTAAACAATATTCAGTGTAATGCATATGACACCATTTCATTGGGGGCATTTACATTTCTTTTATGGTATTGTAAACAACATTGTTAAAAGCATCGTTATTTATGAAAGAAAGGAACTTTGCCTTCTCTTAGGCAGGGATTTCTTAGAAATAGGGCTATGGATAGGAGCCAGGCCTTCGTTATACTATTTTTGTTTTCCAAATTTTGGAAAGAGTTATGAAAACCTGTGTTGTAGTCAGTGATAGTGTGGATAATCAGTTTCTACAAAGTTTGTTGAGGAGATTTCTTGGTTAATGAAGTAAATACTTGCAAAACAGTTTGTTGCTTATTGGTGTGAGTGCGCTTTCTTCGTAAGCAGTACCAAAGTACAAGGCCACCTCAGACAAGAGATGCCCATTACAAGAAATAAAAGTTTTAAGACCAAATATCAGAGCAAGTTAAAGAAGAAATTAAATTCGTCTTTCCTTAAATGGTGAATCCTCACTTATTTTATTTTATTTAATTAGAATGTATGGTTTAATTGTGAATATCTGATACCTTTTCACGTCTGGTGAATTGGTTTAGATAAAAAAACCCAAATGGTCATGGAAATGCCACCTGTTTTCTCCATAATATGTTTTCTTTGAGAAGTTGATTTCATGAGTTAAAAATTATATACTTAGAATGAAATTGCATCACAGATGCAGAAGATGAAAATCAGCCTTAAAAATAGTTTCCTTCCGTTAAAATTTCATATTTTGCTGTTAGTTGACATTTTTTTCTCATTGCCAAGATTTTTTTTTATCTTATAGTTATTCCTTGTCAGTTCACCTTGAATTCTTTCTATGAGCTTTTGGTTTGGCAGAAAGTTAAATTTATAGAGAAGTTGCAAAGATAGAAAAAAAAAATCAATATGCTGGTCACTTACTTTCCCCTAATGGTAACCACTCTTATGACCATTCATCAGACTAAGAAAATAGCATCCATAGATCCCCATTAACCAATCACAGAGTTTATCTGAGTTTCATCTATTTTTCTACTAATATTCATTTTACATCTTGGTTTATAATTCACTATAGTGCATTCTGTCCATTTTTTTTCACTTTTCTAATACATCATAGCTTTGATGCACTTACTTTGTTCATTTGAAACAGGTGCACCCTGAAAAAGAATTGCTTCCCTTCTATTTTTTGTTGTTTGCCTTATTAGCATTACCATCACGATCTTTCTTGCTTTTGAGACATTTAAAAAGATGTAAACCTTTTAAAATTAATTAATTTCATCAAATCCATATTAAATGATTAACAATTCCACGTCCCTGCACAGCTCTAACCTGCAAGATTGTAGGCCACAAAGACAGTGGAAGAACTGTAAGCTGCTGGAGTTAGAGAACACTCCCATCCCCTGGGCTGTGTGAAACATTGTTTAAGATCTGAGACTCTGAGAAATGGAGAGGCAAATCGTGCTGGCTGCAATAAACAAGTCAATATTGTGAAAAAAAAAATGCTTTAATACAAATGGATACGAAATCATTTGTGTACATGAATATAACTGGGTTTCAGTATATCCTTTCTCTGTCCTGACACATTTGCTTATGTGCCTAATGAAAAGACCTGGCCCCTGCCAGGCGACTTCCTACTTCTGCAAGGGCTCAGCGATACTGGGAGGAAGCAATAGTGCACGGTGGAGCTGCCCCAACCCTGTGGCTTCCTTTCTCACCCTCACCACTCAGGAATGCATCCCCATTAAACCAGGCTCCAAAGCTCAATGTGTCTGCCCCGAGTCACAGAAAATGCTCCTAAAATATGACATCTGCAGTGTTCAGGAGAGCAGAGCTTTGTTGTGTGAGATTTAAACTTTCAGCAGGATCATAGAATGTCTGTTATTTCAAGTTGGACTTGATTATTTTTTTTAAACTGCCAGACTTTCAGACCATACAATACCAGCTTTCTTCAAATGTAACTCTTTAGTTCCTTTTATGGTAAAGTTTAATACTGTGAACATATGGAGGCCCTGAACGTCTGCCAAATGTTTTAAAAGACAAGGTTATAAATACCCCAGCAGCGAGCTTTGTTCCTTAATGTATGGCTCTGTTACTCCAAGTCAACATGAAAGATAAATCAGAACATAGAGCTGGCTTGGGCATTAACTTGATATTTCTGGCAAGTATTCAAGGCATTTCATTTGAGAGAGAGAAAGGAAAGTGGTTGTTCTGAGGTAACATTAAGAGACTACAAAAAAATAAAATTTTATAAAAAGCAGTGGGCAAAATAGCTTCACTTGAAGGTCTAGCGTGTAAATACACAGTCTAATTCCTTACCAGTAAATTGAATTTTTGAGAGAAATAATAACAATGTTTGTGGAGTTGGTGACTATACTTTGTGCCCTCTTTCATCTAGATTTGGAACTGATATATCTCTCCATTTATTGGTAGTAAATCTCTTCACCATCTGCTTTTCAGGTTCTCTTCCATCTGGACATTGACTCCACCCTGCCTGACTCAGTGCAGGACTCCTGTCATCTCTCTGACTCTGCCATCTCTCTGCACTTAAGTGGAGATCTCCTGGCCTGCCCTCCTCACCCTACCAGCTGACACTGCTGGTCCCATTCGTCTCTGGGCTGATAGCTGGCCATGATCCTGCCCACTTCCACAGTAAGAGACTTGGCCTAACACAGCTTTGGGATGAAATGTCTGGGAGAAATGAACTGTAGCTTGTTATGAGGAAATCCCTCTGTGTGGACTTCCCATATCCCTAGGACAGTGCTTAATAATTCATGTCTTCTGCATCACAACTCCACTTTGTATCCTGAGTGGCTTAAGCTAGCTTCTAAAACGTCAGCAATTGCTGGGCCCAGTCCATTGATGTAGTAGAATAGAATCAAAGACAAAGAACTAAAAGAAAAATTGTAAGAATTTTGCTAAGATTACTTTTTTCTCATTTCCAAGATAAAAATCTTTTTAATGCCGAAGACAAACCTAGATTTTCCTATCTCTAAAGTAGGAGAATTGAAAACTCTGAGTCTCTCTATGTTTTCTTTTTTATTAGTACATATTTATAATTCATGGTGATTTCTATTCATTACGAAGAGTTTCTTGAAAGATTGGTATATAACTCAAATGTCATAATGCATGAACAGGCTCATCTTCTCTTTTTAGTATTTTTAATAAGAGTTTACAGGGGCTACAGGGACTCACTATATAGATGGACTCTTAGTGATCTGCTTGTGTTGAGCCCCCCAAAGAGTTAAGATTACAGGCATATGCCACCAGGTCAAATCTCAATCCATGTCTCAGTGAACCCCGAAGGCAGGGCTGACACAGCACACTGGGGATCCAACCCCAGCTGCTGCAGCAGGCACTTTCATCTGCTGAGCTATTTGGCCTGCCCAAAAATACCTTCATATCATTTCTGCTAACATGCTGGATTTTGCTATTGTAACAAGGAACCTTCAAATCCCACTAGCTTGTCATCACAGTGCTATTTTCAACAGGATGCATATTGACTGGTGGTTGCTTGCCAATCTGCTCCAAGTTTCTTGTTCCTGTTAATATCCTGGGCCACATTTTAGATGGGATATTGTTTTCTAAGAGAAAGGATATAATGCAGTTGTTGAACCTCATAACGGTTCTTGAACCTTTTGCTCAAATATGTCTGATCCACTTCTGCTCAAAGTTTGTTAGCCAGCACAAGGTGTGCATACAAATCTGACCTTGTTAGCTGAAGCACTTAATTCATTTCACAGGATACATCTCCAGGAACTGCCCTTAAGAAGCTGGAACTACTACTCTCTACTACTACAGAAAACCAGTGTTGTTATGGTTTATGTCTAGTTGTCCTCACAAAGCTTCATGCAATCATGGGGTGGGGATTTCTAAAGTTTGTGACTTGACTCATGATCCACTGGGATTATGTGTTTTAGTACTGATGGGACTATGGATCTGAGTCCTTCTGGGATTATGGACGTGGCCTAAGGCAGATAAACTGAGGCAGAGATCCTGAATGTGATATAAAGAGAGACAGAGAGACAGACTGACGCTGTTGCTCTTTGCTCCCTTGGCTGTTCCTTTGCCTCTGTCATGATTGTTGCTGTTTTACCACCATGAACTGCTGCTGTCTGTCCTATTCCAATCAGCCTTGGGCCAGACGAATATGGATTGAAGGCCCCAGTAACTGTGAGCTAAACAAACCTTTTCTTCCTTCATTTTGAGTGTTGGGTATTTGTCCTAGCCACAAGTAAAAAGTAACTAAGACAGAACTTGGTACCAGGAGTGGGGTCATTGTTGTGGCTATACCTGACAATGTGGATTATGTACTTTTGGGAATGGCTTATGGGAAAAGATAGAAAAGGTTCAGAGGCGTCACCTACAAGAGAAGCACTGGAAATGCTTTGGCTGTTCTGTAGGGGAGATTCTGGTCAGAACTTAGATTAGAAGACACACAGAAGGCCGGTCTATAAAGACCAGGTGGGGAGGTTTCTGCTGGGAAAAAGGAAAGCACTGGTTGTTGGACTCCAGAAGATTTGTGCTATGGCTTGGCTGAAAGTCTGTCAGAATTTTGCTTGTGCCCGGAGACTTTGCCTAAGACTGAGATTAAGCATGTCAGACTGATTAATCTTTCAAGAGACATTTCAAAGCAGCAAACTTGGGGCAGTGGCATGGTTGTTATTGGCAGATTTTAGCCAGATTTATGTTGAGAATTAAGAGCAAAGAGTCAAGCAGGATGATTTAAAATGTGAGTTTGGCCAGAAAGTAAACATCAGGAAAGCTCTGGACTGCAAGGATGAATCTGAAAGGATCTCCATTCCTGGGAAAGAACCAGAGAATCAAAAAGATGGCCTGAAGGCAACACAAGAGGTGGTATCTCTTGCCCTTTGCAGTTCCAGAATTGCAAAGGAGAAAGGCTTTGCCTTGAGAGGAACGCCACAGAGACCCATATAACAGAATGGTGGCAGTGGCCAAAGCAGGTTTTAAAATGGCACCAGCAGGGAGAATTTATTCCTCAGAATCAAAGTCAGAGTGTTCATCAATCCAGGCACTCCACCTCTACAACCAAGAGAGATGGAAGCCTGGCTACTGCTCTAGCTGGCAGCAGACCTTGGCATCATTTATGTGACATTGGTTTTAGGCACATTCAAAATGCAAGAGTTGCTATGTTAAGAAGGCTTCCACCTCGATTTCAGAAGAAGGCCTGGGAGGCCAGGCAGTGTGCCCTTGAGAGGACAGCGTGTGAAGCAGAGAATGAGAAGCCAATGCAGTGGAAATCCCAGAAGTTTGGAAAATCCAAAAACATGGATCACCTAAGGGAAACTCAAAGAGGGAGCAAATCTGGCCTCAGAGAGAAGCCATGAAAACTACCACCAAGAATGTTGTATGTTCATAGTTGTGCCAGGCCTTTGGAGCTCACAACTCAGTGCAGACTGCTTTGGATGTTCCATTTGGAACTATTGGATTTAATGTTTACCCTACTGGGTTTTGTACATGTGTTGGTCCGTGTTTTGTATTACCCTATTTTTTGCAACTTTTGAAATGTTAATGTTTATCTTGTGCTTTTGAATGTTGGATATGTTTAACTTTTCTTTTATACAGGGGCTCACAGTTGAGAATTTGCTTTGGATCTTGGAGGAGACTTGGAACTTGGACTTTTCAGCAATGCTCAAACTGCTGGGACTTTGACAACTCTTCCAGATGTACTAAAATATCTTTTGCACAAAAGGATGTGCATGAGACTTTGGGGATCCAGGGGCAGAAAGTTATCGTTTATGTCTAGTTGTTCCCCCAAAGCCTCATGCAATCATGGGGCCAGGACTTGTAAAGTTTGAGATTTGACTCATGATCCACTGGGATTATGTGTTGTAGTACTGATGGGACTATGGATCTGAGTCCTTCTGGGATTGTGAGTTTGGCCTAATGCAGATAAGCTGAAACAGGGCACCTGGATGTGATGTAAAGAGAGACAGACTAATGCTATTGCTCTCTGCTCCCCGCGTTGTTCCTTTGCCTCTGTCACGATTACTGCTGTTCTACTGCCATGAACTGCTTCTCTCTGCCCTATTCCAATCAGTCTTGGGCCAGCTGAATATGTACTGCAACCTCTAGTAGCTGTGAGCTAAATAAACCTTTCCTTCTTTTGTTTTGAGTGTCAGGTGTTTGTCCCAGCAACGAGTAAAAATTAACTAAGACAAGTGTCAACTAGCACAAATATTAATGTGGAGTTAAGATCCAAGCAAGTCTCTTAAAGATGTTCCCTGGTTACTAGATACCTTATCAAAAACATAATGCAAACATCAATTAA
>PVKN010037028.1:0-11316 GCA_004027915.1 Capromys pilorides
TAATTAAAAAAGTAATTCGAGGTGACTTTGACGTCTTTTTTGGTTCTAAATTTTCTCTAAGAAACTCACTTTATAACTGTACCATTTATCACACAGGATAACAAAAAATTATCATAAAGATATGCTAAATGAGAAAGCAGTAAAATGTAAGCAACTACAGTAAAAGCACAAAATTCCAAATATTTATTCTTACTGGTCAAACTACCAGTAGGAGGTGGATAAACTTCTTCATCTAAATTATAATTCTTTTTACAGAACAGAATACAGAGATTAAGTGTTGTTACAATTTAGAAAACCCTTAGTATATATTAAATACTCTTCATTAAATCATTCAAGTCATATTCTGAATGTGTTTCATGCACAATATGTTAAACAGGTAAAATCCTCACAATACCCTTAAGAAGTTGAAGTGGCGATTATTACTTTGCATTTTAGAAAAGAAATACATGGACTAGGATAGCTATTACTGTGTTATCTCCTTCCCCTTCTCCCAAAGGAGTGCCAACTCCTTTACCTCTCCAAGGAGCACAGCGTAGTGCCCATCAGGTTAGGTTAGGGTTCCTGTACAGCTGCTATGGACCATAATGTACTTCCTATCTATTTATGATACTGTAACATACAATCCAGACAGTAGAGCTGATGTTCAAATCCTGTGCCAAGTGAAAACCAGAGTAGTTAGTCTTAAGGTGTATCTTCATGCCAAGGACTGGGCAGATGATTGTAAGATAGTCTTTACATGAGAGAATGGTGATTGAAACATTTCTGCTGAACTTAACAAGTAGAATGTGATTATATTTTGAAGATTAGGCTCAGTTGTATGGAAAAGGCAGAATCCAGAATATGGTAGCTTGCATAGTCACAGAAGCTTATATGAAAATAGATAATGTATAATAAAACAATAAAAGGCCTAGCACAATGACACATAGTTATAATGTAAGCTCTCCGGTAGTCTGAGACAAGAGATACAGCGGTACATGTCAACCTGGGCAACTCAATGACTTAGTAAGAACTCATGTCAAAATAAAAAATAAACAGCTGCGAAGCTTTGCCTAGGGAGATAGCACAGTGGAATAAGTTCTTGGCTGGCAAGCTTAAGGTCCTGAGTTCTAGCTCTGGCACAACCAATAAATAAACAAATAAATAAATATATATATATATATATATATATATATATATATATATATATAGCTGCAGATGCAGATGCAAGTCAAGGCAAAGGCTCTGGGTTCATATCCTATGAGTGAAAGAGGAATAAAAAGCCATAAATGGGCTGGCAATATAGCTCAGCAGTCTAAAGCACCTGCTTAGGCAAGCTTAGGCAACTGCAGGGACCGTGGTTCTATCTCTGCACCACATGCTGCACCAGCCCCAACCCCAGGGCAGGTTGAGCCGGCCATACCATAAATAAATAAATAAAGTTTAAAAAAAGCCATAAATAACCAGACCTTGATGTGAAAGAAGTAAACTTAATTACGATTCAAGGAACTATGAATTCCATTATGGAAGAGTAGATATTGAAAGATGGTGAGAATTCAGATGACCAGTAATGGGGAAGAAAAATAATACCACGAGAGGAGCACTGTATGCAAAAACACAGAAATAAGTGAGCACAGAGTCAGTACTACAGTTTAACTACAGGGTGGTGAACCTCTCAAAATTAGAGGCCCATGAGATTGGGAAAGTATGCTGCAGATAAACCATTAACTCCTACAACAGTGCAAAATTTTAACAAAATAATTAAATTTAGCTTTGAAGAATTAGACACTGGGAAGTTCTATTCTTTTGGAGAATATTATCAGTTTTAAAAAGTCAACCACTTCACAATAAGTTTACTGCTTAACCACCTGCAAATAAGAATGACATTTAAATGGAAAGTCACTAGATTTTAAAGCATCTTTACAGAGCATGGGAAATATCAGGCAAATTACTTCTACCACCTGTCACAAGACTGAGATATACGCTTCAATTTTATTTTTAATTTTTCATTCCTTAAACATTTCTTTAGAAGTTAAATGAGAAGTGGCCTTATTTATATTGCAAATGTTACCTATTTAGAGTTCAATAGTTTTTTTTTTTTTTTTCTCTATAGGGAATGGAGAGCTAATTAACAAACAAAGCACAGCAGATGAAGTACAAACCCCGGGCTTCTTATATCACTTAGTATTTCTCCTTGATTTAACCACAGCATTATTACTCAGTACTTGCAAACTGCGGCACTCAACTGAAAAAATAGATTTCCTTTTGCAAATTCCACAACGTTAAGCAGTTTTATTATATGCTTTAAAGCATGCTATAGATTTGTTTGATTTTAATTATATTTAAGGAAAGCATCACATAAACATACTTAAGCAGATTAACTGTGAGACTACTGAAGTCTCCAAAATAAATCCTATCATTTTACTATCTATCATTTTGTTTGACAGCTCTGCTATGGCAAATGCTGCTCCTTGCCAACTGAACACCCAGCTCCGTACCCAATATTCTGTGATGAGAAAGCATAAATTACACAGCAGGTGTCTTAGTTACTCTTCTGTTGTTGCCAAGACAAATATCTGTCAATCAAAATGAGGGAAGGAAAGGTTTATTTAACTCACAGTTACTGGAGGTTTCGTAGTTGAAAATAGACTGAAGTATGTAGCAAGATCTTGAAGACTTATTTGCTCAGGAGACAGGTTTAGTGCCTCTGTCTTCTCCAAATATCTCCTCTCTGCCCAAAGTGGCCTTAATCACAGAAACTGCAGTCCCTGAGCTGGGGCGCCATCATGTCCGTGTTCAGGATGATGCTCTCCACATCTCAGAAAGACCTCAGATCTATGTGGGTGCGGAGCGCATGCTGCCAGCTAAATGTTTAGCGCCTCTCTGGCCACGCCCCTAGAGCCCCTCCTTGGTTCGTTGGCCCCACCCCTCAAGCCACTAGCTGCTCCTCAAGGCAAGTCTACCCCATGACTTACATGAGGCATTGGCGGACAACTAGACACAAACCGTAACAGAGGGTCTGGATGGTGTTGGGTATCTTTCTCTTATTTTTGCTGAGGTACTTTACAATCTGAATCTCATTTGCTGTTCTGTCTCACTTCCCTTATTAACCATACTGAGCCTCTTGAGTTTGCTGCTCTAGTATGCTTTCTGGGTGCCTGTGTTTGCAGATGCTGCTTCCTCTACACTGTTGTTACCTCCACGTGTAAACTTGGTTAAATTCTAAACACCTTCAAGATGCATATCGGGCTTTCAGTGCTTCAGCTTGGAATGGATTGTTCCAATCTGTGCTCACATTGAAGACTGGGCATCACCCTCACCTGGAATGTCATTTATTAATGGATAGGCTTATAACACAATGTATCAGGCACTGTTCTAAATTCTTTGTAACTGTTAATTCTCATAATCCTCTGAGCACCTTCTTGACATACATTCTATTTCATTAGTAGTGCAATGTTTGAAAATCGCTGACTTCTTGTTGATCTTCTCCAGTCTACTTAAAGACATGGGTTACGTTATGATCATCTCTGTGCCTAACACAGTGTCAGACTTACAGTAAATATTCAGTAAGACCTCACTGGGTGAAAACATTTACTGGCTTGTAAAAAACCATTCACAGCCAAGGTAGTTTTAGATGGGACTGTACAGAGGATCAGAAAAGCTAGCACGTGTGTTATTGAGGGAAAAGGGAGGATTGAACAGGATCTCTGCAAGGAGACCTTTTGTAAATAAATGGCACCATGAGAGCACTGATTCTCCACAAGGCAACAGAATGGAGAGCAGTGCAGCAAATACAAGCAACAGAAGACACAAAAGCTGTGCTTACTTCAGCACAAATCCAGGACAAATCCAGCAGTGTCTGCAAAGGTCAGACAAGGAAACACAAGGCCAGCCAGTTGTATATACTAGATTTCCAGTGAATTCAACCATTTCTAATCCATAACAAAGAATTCGTAGGTTGAGAGAATTAAGTGCCACTTCCACCCTTCAGTAGGATGGTAGTTACTGTTCCAAAACCTGCTTCTTCTCCAGCATTGATGATTTCTAGGATGGATGATGTACCACAACTCTTAATGGACTGTTTCAAAGTTTGTTCTTCCTAATAACTAACTTAAATTTTTGATAATATTTTTAGCTAATATCTCTAGTTACCTTCTCTACAGATGGAAAACAATTAATCGAGATATTCTATCAGGATCAGGGATATAGCTCAGTGGCACAACACCTGTCTTTGAAGCATGAGGTTCTGAGTTTGATTCCTGCTATTAAAAAAGAAATGTTCAATAAAACTTCTATATTAAGAGAGAATGTTTTCTTACAGTCTTATAAAATGGGAAGACTTTGCATTCTGTAAATTAATAGCTGTTAGCTTTTATTTTTAACTAGGCATTGTAATTTACATATGAAAGTTTTTTCATTTAATTTTCACATAGCCACGTGAGTTAGGTTTCCATTATTAACATTATCTTATACATAGGAAAGCTGAGTCTCAGAGAAGTCAAGCGACTTGCACAGCTTGTTAAATGAATGCATGAGCATTTTGTTCCCTAAGTCTTATTCAAGTACACTCTTGGTAGAAACAGAATCAGTGATTAGGACTAAATCTTATATTGACTCTAAAGATTTAGTTAAATGAAATGATGACTTCTGAATCCCAAAAACAAATTTTATTGTGAAATAAAATATGAACATTGTCTTTTCAAAGTTTATATATATACCCAGGAGTTCATTGAACAGAAATAATACTTTGTATATGCGAGAGAATTAGAGATACCTTAAGAGTGCTTATTTTTGGAGAAAAAAAAACAGAATCACAAGATATCACTTCATGCCAATAGACTGGCTACAATTAAACAGATAATAAGAAGTCTTGGTAAAGATATGATTGAATGGGATCCCTCAACATACAGCTGTTGGAGGAGTGTAAGATAGGAAAGTTGCTTTGGGCAACAGTTAGTACTTACTAATGAGCAATTTAGCTCCTAGTTATATGCTAAAAAACTGAAAACAGGACTCTACACTAAAATGTATACAGAAAAGTTCATCGCAGTATTATATGTAATATCTAAATGGTAGAAACAACCAAAATTTTCATCAGTTGATAAATGGTGAAAGAATATGTTGCATATTCATATATTCATCTATAAGAAATGAACTAACAATACATGATCAATCATGTGTTTGAGTTTTGAAAGCATGCTGTGTGAGGAAAACCTGTCATGAAGACACTATATTACATATTTGCATTTATATGAAGTGTTTAGAGTATGTAGTTCTATCCAGGCAGAAAATTACTGCCTTCCTAATTCTGGGGTTAGTGGGGAGAATGGGAGGTGACTGGGAAAGAAAATGGGGTGATGAAAATTTTCAAAAACTGATAATGTATAGATTGCTTGGTGAATCTCTTAAAATCTTTGATTTGTATACCTTAAATTGGTGAGTTTGTGGTACATGTATTGTATATAAATCAGAGTGTTAAAAGTGTTATTCAACTTTACTACTAATAAAACTAATCAACATCAAGTAGCTTTATAAATTACTGTAAGAAGGATGCAAGAGTTTTGTTGTCTCCTGTTATCCTTAGCAACTTCTACCTCACTAAATTGATGGGTATGAAGTGAAAAATTAGAAATAATTCTCAAGGGGGAGCAGAAGCATTACACTTTGCTTCAGTAATGTGGAAGTCTCTCTGGCCATCACATTGGATAGCCATTAAGAATTCATGCACAGAAGAGGAAGCTGGAAATTTCTTTTTATAAAAAATCTTCCAGTGCATTTAAAAGCCCCATGTAATAGTGTTTTTCCTTGACCCAATGACAATAAAGGAATAAATGGGCAATACCACAAGATAGCACTTCAGGCCTGTAGGTTGGCTTCAATAAAGCAGGCAATCAGAAGTCTTGGTGAGGGTATAAAAGAATGGGTACCCTTAACATTCTGACATTAAGAAGAAAATTTTATTTCCATGATATTAGTTCAAGAACTGGTCAAACATTTCCTCATTCCTCTACATAAATTCTAGAAATTTCCTAAGTATGAGGAACTTTTCTTATCAACTTGATCAGCCCAGTAGCATCCCCTTGAATACTAAGTCCTTTTTTTCATTCTTTTATATTTTTTATTGTTTAATAACTTTTATTCATTTTAATGAGAAAAAAGATAAACTACCAATCAAACAGTTTCAAAACAGTTTAGTAGGACATTTAAAATAATTAATACATTGCATATTGCTGTCTTTGTAGTAATTATTTGGAGGACAAGATGCAAACATGGTATCTTGTCTAAACAATATTAGTGCAAACTTTTATTCTCAGTGAACTAAGAAAAAGTAGTTGTATTTCTATCTTCGCTCTTTCATTCTTAAGAACACGAGTGTCTTAGTTACTTTTCTCTTGTTGCTGACACCCAAAATGAATAAAGGAAAGATCTATTCAGCTCACAGTTACTGGAGGTTTCAGTCCATATTCACCTGGCTCCAAGGCTGAATGGAACAGGGCAGAGAGCATCCAGTTCATGGTGGTGGAACAGCAATAATGGCAACAGAGAGAAAGAGTCTGTCTCTCTGTCTCTCTTATATTTTATTCTGGCTATCAGCACCATTCTGGGTGTAGCACATACACCCATAATCCCAGCAGTACTAAAATCTGGAATCTCAGTAGATCACCCATGATCCCAGTGGATCACAAGTTAATCTCAAACTCTAGAAGTCCCTGCCTCATGGCTTCATGAGGCTTTTCAGGGACAACTAGATGCAATCCATAACATTACATCCCTTAATCCCCAAATCTCATGCACATTCATTTGTGCAAAAGGCATTTTAGTCTATCTCTAACAGTTGCCAAAGTTCCAATAGTTTCAGCAGTGCTGAAAAGTTCATTTTAGATCTTCCTGCTGCAAGTCTCCTCCAAGATCCAAAGCAAACTCTTTGCTGTGAGCCTCTGCATGAAAGAAAAGTTAGACACATCCAACATTCAAAAGCAGAAGATAACATCGATACTCCAAAAGTTGAAAACAACAAGGGAATAAAAAACACTGGTAGAAACACAAATGCAACATACAGCAGGGCAAACATTAAATCCCATAGTTCCAACTGGATTGTCCGAAACAGCCTGCAACAAGTTGTGAGCTCCAAAGGGCTTACACAGCTCCACCCCATGGTACTGTTGGTGGTAGTTCCCATGACTTATCTCTTAGACTGGCCTTGGCCCCTCCTTGCAGTTTTCCTTAGATGATCCACATTCTTGGCTTTCCAAACTTCTGGGCTTTCCACTAAATAGACTTCTCCCTCAAAGCTTTACACACTGCCCACTCAGGAGCACACTGCCTGGCCTCCCAGGCCTTCTGAAATTGAGGTGTGTCTTAGTTACTTTTTACTCATTGCTGGGACAAATACCCGGCACTCAAAATGAAGGAAGGATAGTTTATTTATCTCACAGTTTCTGGAGGTTTCAATCCATATTTGGCTGGCCCAAGGCTGAGTGGAACAGGGCAGAGAGCATCCAGTACATGGCAGGGGAACAGCAACAATTTTGACAGAGGCAACTGACCAACCAGGACTCCAGAGAGCAACAACTTGAGTCTGTCTCTCTGTCTCTCTTTATTTCACATTCAGGCTCTCTGCCTCAGCCTATCAACCTTAGGCCACATCCATAATCCCAGAAGGACTCAGACCCATAGTCCCATCAGTACTAAAACACATAATCCCAGTGGATCATGAGTCAAGTCTCAAACTCTTGAAGTCCCCGCCCCATGATTGCATGAGGCTTTGGGGGGGACATCTAGACAAAAACCATAACAAGGTGGAAGCCTTATGAACCTCACAACTCCTGCATAATGAATGCACCTAAAACCAATGCCACATGGATGATGCCAAGGTCTGCTGCCAGCTGGAGCAGTAACCAGGCTTCCTTCTTTCTTGATTGGAGGGGTTGAGTGCCTGGATTGATGAACGCTCTAACCCTGATTCTGAGCGACAAATTGTCCATGCTGGCACAATTTTGGTACCTGGTGTGGCCACTGCTGCCATTCTGGAACATGGGGCTCTGTGGTATTTTTCTCTAGGCAAAGTCTCTCTCCCTTGCAATTCTGAGGCTGCAAAGGGTGGAGATCATACCTCCTCCTGTGATGCCCTTAGGCCATCCTTTCAATTCTCTGGTTCCTCTATATTTACAGTCCATAGCATTCCTGGTGCTCCCTTTTAGGCTAATTTCACAACATTTTAGATCTTCTTGCTGCACTCTTTGCTCTTGATTCTCAACATAAATCTTGTTAATATCCCCCAATAACAGCCATGCCACTGCTTCAATATTTGGCTGCCTTGAAATATCTTTTGAAAGATTAATCATCCCACCATTCTTAATCTCTGTCTCAGGTAAAGCCTCTGGACATGAACAAAATACAGATAAATTTTCTGCCACTTCTAAACAAAATGATCTGGAGTCCAATAACCAATTCAGTCCTTCTTCCCAGCATAAATCTTCCCAGCCTTGTCTGTACAAGTTGGCTATCTATCAGTCTTCTGGTCTTCTGAGCTCTGGCCAGAATCTCCCCTACAGCAAAGCCAAAGCTGTTCCAGCCCTTCGCAAGTAGGCAAAGTCCCTGACCCTTTTCTGTCTTTTCCCATATACCATTCCCAAAAACTTGTAATCCACATGGTCAGGTTTAGCCACAGCAATGGCCCCACTCCTGGTGCCAAATTCTGTCTCAATTATTCTTTTCTCATCGCTGGGACAAATACTTGACACCCAAAATGAACAAAGGGGAGGCTTATTCAGCTCACAGTCACTGGAGATTTCAGTCCATATTTGTCAGGTTGCAAGGCTGCGTGGCATAGGGCAGAGAGCATCCAGTTCATGGTGGTGGAACAGCAACAATGGTAACAGAGAGAGAGTCTGTCTCTTTTATATTACATTCAGGTTATCAGCCCCAGGCTGGGTGCAACACTCATTCCCATAATTCCAGCAGTACTAAAATCCATAATCTCAACAGATCATGAGTTAATGTCAAACTCTAGAAGTCACCCCCCATAGGGGGGGCCCTCTAGTGGGCCCCAAAGTAGGCTTTTGGGGGCTACTAGACACAAACCATAACAATAAGTCATCACAAATGTCCAAAAGACATGGGGACATTGGAAATATGTTTATCCTCACACTTATATGTAACTTGATTCAATCAATGGACTCTCAAAAGAGAAAACCAATCAGCTCAAGGAAGGTTTCTTTCTTTTCCTTTCCTTTCCTTTCCTTTCCTTTCCTTTCCTTTCCTTTCCTTTCGTCTTTTCTTTTTTTTTTCTTTAAGGACCAGGGATTAAATTCAGGGCCTTATGCTTGCCAGGCATGTGCTTCATGTGTTTATTCTACTGAGCTATCTCCCTGGCCCAATTTCTTTCTTTCTTTCTTTCTTCTTTTTTTTTTTTTTTTTTTGTATTTTAGGGAAGGGTTTACATGGTATTCAGGGTCTCACTACTAGATCAGACTCATAGTGATCTGCCTGTTTACAGCCTCCCAAGAGCTGAGATTACAGCCAAGTACCACCGTGCCCAGTCTCAATTACCATCTTAGAGCAAACTGGGGGGGGCGGGGCCAGCAGGGAAGGCCCAGGGATTGAACACCCTGTTGTTGCACCTGCTTGTAGGCTCTTTAATCCTCTGAGCCCCACAGTAGTTTTGCCAGTTACATTTTATGTCACAGCTGCATAATTCAGCCACCTATCTTCAGCTCAAAAGCTAGTTCAGACTAAAGCCCCATTTGAAACAAGTAGTGGAAATAGTTACCACCTTCTGAAGGGCAGAATGAAAAATATGAGAAGAAAGGAAATACTAATTGATATATTAATGTTCAAAATATTCCAGACTTTCCAGAGCGATGGATTAGAACCACAGTGTGGGCATAAATCAAGTATTATTCCTTCTGGATTCAAGCCATTAGGTATTTATTAATAAAATGTATTTGGAACTGTCATTTCTCACAATGTATATTAAATATTTTACTGAATGAAGACTGCAAATGTTGAGAATGTTTTGGCTATGATGTCTGTGTTTCTTGACCATTCTTCCTCTGACTTAAGATCCTTAGATGGTAAACTTGAGAAGTGTTCAACTGGAGAAATATTTAAAGTGAATTCATCCAGATTACTGATTGTTTAGGTACAAACTGAGAGAGAAAGGTGTGAATGTCAACCATGACGTGTCAGTTTGGCTGGATTAAGAAACATCTAGCAGGTGAGTAAAGCACATTTATAGGTGTGCCTGGGTGGGTCATGGAAGTGTGACTTTGGTTACTCTATGTAGCCTCTGGTCAATTAAGGTCTAGATCTGTTCCCAGCTATGTTTCCTGGCCTCCATGTCGCATCTTTGCTCAGCTATGCCTTTCCATCATGATGTTTCTGCCTTGGCACCAGCAGACATCAGACTGCATCTTCTGAAACCATGAGTCAAATGGAGCCTCTCAACTTTATTTTAATTAATTAATTAATTAATTGCACCAGGGATTGAACTCATGACATTACACTTGCCAGGCAAGCACTTATTCAACTTTAAATTGTGGGTGTCAGGTATTGGATGTCAACCTTTGGAAGGCTATCCAGTACCAAAGTGAAGAGTCACAAATATTCCCCAGTCTTTAGTATTGACACTGCCATGTACTAAGAAGTAGGCATTAATTTTATAGTATTAGCTCATCAGAAGATACAATGATGCCAACGTGTAGACTGCATGAAGGAAAAGGAAGGGACTTAGCATTGTTAATGCTATTTCTGTCTGTACAGATAAGGCAAAGTTGCTCCTTTGTAAACGAGTTTTCACATACCATAAAAAGGTGCATTTTCAAAACACAATTGTTTAAAAATAAAATTTGTCACCCTGAAAGGGAGACATCTCCTTAATGAAAGAGTTGAAATAAAGCCTATGTAGCCACTACTGTGGTTGATGGAGAGTAATGATTCTCAAAATGTAAGATGCTTAAAATTCCATGGGGGAATTTGTGAAAATGTACCTACTAGTACAGTAAATCTGGTTTAGATCTGGTACTCTATATTTCCAACAGAGTCACATATACTGCTGCTATTGGTTCAGGAGACTCACTTTGAATGCTAAGGATTCAGGGAAAGTCTGCATTAATGATTCAGAAATCAAATTAATGGGCTGATACAAACCTTAAAGATAGAGATGAGTTATAAGGGAGAAATATCTGAATTTACTGAACATAATAAAGGTAAGTTTTAATGAAAACATTGTATCTATTACAATTCTGTTTATATAATAGTGGACAATAATGTATTTAATATATATTTTTATTCTGGGCTACAAGTTCAAGGTTTGGAAATCTACAATTATGGAAGAAA
>PVKN010037029.1:0-11315 GCA_004027915.1 Capromys pilorides
TTTCTACCTCCTCCCCTTTCCCCCCTAGACTACAGAATTGCAGGCATGGAAACTCTAAGGACAATTGGCCCTTGTGCTTCCTCCTCTATGTATTAAGAAAGATTGGGAATGGAATTAGTTTTGTGGGGATTTCCAGGTGCTGAGTCCCTGAGCATGTTTGAACTGAGCTTGTCTGTCTGCACCTGCCCGACCGGTGGCAGGCCAAACTACACCCTGCCATGCCGAGTCATGGGTCCAAAGTATTTGTCACAGTGTCTTAGCAAAGATCAGGCCAGACTGAACAGGAGCAAAAGTAAAATGGATCAATGGTCACAACACCCAAAGCCTACCTAAAAACAGCGGCAGACAGTCAAGTTTACTACATATTTCAAATTGTAGGTAATGTAGGTTCCTCTTAAGTGAAAAGAACATGTAATCTTTCTAAATCTGAGCTTCAAGATCCCAGCTCCAGTGTGTGTGTGTGTGTGTGTGTGTGTGTGTGTGTGTGTACGCGTGCATATGTGCAAGGACTGTGGGTGAGGAAGGGGAGTTTGATCTATATAACACAATAGCTGGAAGAATTTTTTCCCCCTTACCTTGGATTGTAAAAAGGCAAATCAACGATTTGTTGAAAATAACAGGAGCCTTTCTCCAGGCAAACCATATTCAATATACAGAGAAGACATAATGAATAATAAAACAGGGGTCTCGCAGCCTATTATTTTCTACAGTACACCAGGGAACACGACGCTTCTGCAGGCTCTATATGACTATACTGTTGATGGTGGGACAGGGATGTGAGGCCAGCACTTCCAGGGTAGGAGGATGCGGGGGTGGTTTGAACAGGGACAGTGTGGGCTGAGTATGGCCCCTCCTGAAAGATATGTCGGGGGCTGTCTAAGTTCATCTGATGGCTCTGTAACAGGATGTTACAGACTGAGCAATTTATAAAAAAAAAAGAAATATATTCCTCATAGTTCTGGAGGATGGGAAATCTGACATCAAAGTGCCAACAATTGGTGTGGGCCTCTATGCATCACCATCCTGTGGTGGCAGAAGACTGCAGGGTGGGAGAGTATGTGTGAAAGGACAGGTGAGCAAGACGGAGCCGTACCTATGTTTGTAACAAATCCAGTCTTGAGGGGTTGGGGAGATAGCTCCGTGACACAAGTGCCTGCCTGGTAAGTGCAATATCATGAGTTTGAACCCTGGTCCCACCAAAAAAAAAAATTCAGTCTCGAGGTAACTAACCTACTTCCTGGTCACAACGTTAATCTTCTCAGTAGGCAGATGGTTCACAGACTAATCACCTCTCATTGAGCCCCACCTCTCAGCATTGGGGATTAGAGTTCCAACACATGAATTTGGGGGACACATTCAAGTCATAGCAGTCTTAAACCCCTGATACTTTCAGAAGGTCATTTAATTGATGGATAGGTTCTTTGCAAAGGTAATCAAATTGAAATGAGGTCATTTGGGGAAGACCTAATCCAACATGACTGGTGTCCTTGTGCAAAGTGGGCCTCTGGGTACAGACACATGGAGGAAAGACAGTGGGAAGGGTAGAGAGAGAAGGCGGTTCTTTACAAGTCAAGGAAAAATCTGCAGAACACATGAATCCCTCAGCTACCCCAGAGGAATCAATCATGCACACCTTGACCCCAGACTTCTCGCAGCCCTCCGCACGAGGCTGTACGTTTCTGCTGTTTGCAGTACTCTGTTATGGCAGCTCCAGCAAATTAATACAAAGGTCTGCAGATCATTCTGTGGCTGTCTGACCACCAGCTCTCAGAATCTGCTGAGTAGCAGTGTTGGAGACTTGAGAGCCTTTCTTGTTTCTAGTTCCTCCTCCTGAGCAACCGTGGTAAAGCGCCAGCCAGTGGCTGGGGAGTCTGCGTTGACAGATCTGTGTCGTTTTTGGAGTCTAGAGCAGCTTCTACCCAGGCTTTCCCTGGACATGGCCAGCTGTCCTAGTCAGCGGGTGGCTGAGGACCCCAGGCATGCACTGCAACAGCTCTGTCTGGTCTGGCTCCAGATCAACGAGGGACCAGGCATAAGGGGCAAAGCTACCCAATTGGAATCTCCACTGCTTGAACTCACTCGGGTTCTCAGGCCTGACTGAACTGTTTGCCTACCAGCCAGCATCTAGGACCCTGAGGCTGCCAGGCAGGAGGGGGGTGGGGTAGGCCAGTCTTGCAGAAAACCAATTCAAAAGGCAGGATGTACACTCCCGTTACTGCAAAACCCCAAATAATTATCATGAGTACATTTATATTTGTTTATTTTTCATGAAGAAACACAGGTCAGGAGAAAAATGTAAAAGTGATTACCAGCAACAGAGACAAAGGAGTAGAGAAATCAGATGAAGGGAGAGGGGAGCAAGCAAGACGCCTGGGGTGTGCTGTGTTTTACAGATTTTAGAATTTTGACTTTCAAATCATGTAAATAAACTTACTATTAAAAATACAATTAATACATTTTAATGTAAAATCTTCTATTGAAAAGGACCCCACAATCTGATTTTTGCATAGGAAACACAGCCCTGTGTGGTTTGTAAAAAAAAAAAAGAAAAAAAAAAAGATTTTAAGTGTCTACGCTACCCTACGTGTAACAATGGTGACAGCTGATCTGTTTGCATGAGCGACAGCCTGCAGAACCTGCTGTGGGAAGGCCATCAGAGGCACCCAGTGCAGCTGGGAGGAGCCTTCAGGCCTGACTCTCAGGCCAGAGTCTAGAGGAGCAGCCTGGTGGCCTTGGCTCCATCGCTGCCCCAAGTTCCCTACTGCCCTACTGTGGGTAGCACCAGCTTAATTCCACCTGCTCGCTGTGCTCCTCGTTAAGAGGCTCAAACGTGAAACACTTGGAGATCAGCGTTCTGACCCGATATTGTTTTCACTTGCACACACGCGTGCAAAATATGCAAAGTCTAAAGTGGAGGATAATCCCAATTTAAGGATATTTTGCATTTGCTTCTAAGTCACGGACCAGGGTCACTCGAGGATGGGTAAGGCCCCTGTACTTCCCATCCTGCTTTTGTACCCAGCATTTGGCCAAGGCTGGAAGGACCCTTTAGGAAGGAGGGGTGTAGGCCAGTGGGGTAGGAACCAGAGCAGGAACGTGTTGCTGCAAACAAAAGAAATGCTTTAGGCATGCTTGCGGATGGCTTACAGTTCAAGAACTGTGTGTGCTAGCCCACATCTGCAATCCCAGAACTTTGAGAGGCTGAGGCGGGAAGATTGCAAGTTTGAGCTTTGCCTGGGCAATTTTGCAAGACCTTGTTGGAGTGGGGGTGGGGGACTTGCTGGAATGTAGTTCAGTGAGGGGACACTGGGTTCAAACCTTAGTGTCCCAGGCAAAAGAGAGGAAGACAGAGAGAAAAGAAGACATTGCCACACAAAACGGAGGAAGAGGCAAGGAAGAGTCTAAGGGTTTTGAAAGAGCTTTCATGAAAGAAAAGAGAAAAACGAGAACATAAACAGCACATTGTTTTGATCTGTCGGTATGTTTTCCCTTCTTTCGGGTTATTTGCTTTTTGTTTTTTGTTTCTCGTTTCCTTAAAAAAAAAAAAAAACCTAGGATTTTTGTCTCCCCTATGCAGAAATTTGGAAGGAAAGTCTGACATACTCTCCAGAGCTGTAAAAGGTCTCGGTGCAGCTGCCGCTGAGCTGAAGCGCCGCGCTTCCACTCCCGCGCAGCCGGCCCAGCGCCCAGCGCCTAGCGTGCGCAGGGCTGCGGGGCCAGGAAGCCAGCCCTGCCCAGAGCAGCAGGGCGGCGGCTCCGCGGCCGGGAGGCCGCTCCCAGCCTAGCCGCCCAGGCGGCCCCTCCCAGAGCCGCAGGGGAAAAGGAGGAGAGACCTACATTTAAAAGGGCAGAAACCTACCAACTACAGAGCTACGAAAATGTAGAGGGAGAATTCCCATTTGCGAGGTCAAATCTAGGTCAAGAATTACCTAATTGCCCCTAAAACGCCCCTATTTTGGGGGTCAAGCCAGGCTGGCAAAATCCCAAATCGTTAGATCTAACTTCTTCTTCAGAGAAAAACTACAACTGTTCTCTCTCTCTCTCTCTCTCTCTCTCTCTCTCTCTCTCTCTCTCCTCCCCCCCCCCCCCCCACCAATTGTCTCTCTTTCCTTTTGCTTTTGCCGGAGACAGCTGTTCTGCTGGCATTTCTGTTACTTCCTGTTTGTGACAGAGCATTGAGTGACTTCCTTTCTTGGGGGGCCTCCTTGCCTGATTAGCATTTCCACTTAGATGTATGGAAAAGCAGTGTGTGCGTGTGTGTCTGAGATGTAAAGAAAAGATTTAGTTCGGGCCCTTCACTAAGGTACCTGAAGCGCTCTTGAAGCTGTCCTCTTTTGGCAGCTCCTGTGCCATCTTCCAACGCTGCTCTCCCTAGACCAGCCTGGGCGGCCCTTGCGCGATGGCCCCGCGGGTGCGCTTCCAGAATCTGGCAGTAGGGGGAGCATGCGGGCAAGAGGAGGGAAGCCGCAGGTCGGGCAAGAAGGGTCTGAGCCCATGAGTCCTTAGGGGGTCAGGATGAAAAACTAATTTTTATTTTTCATTTTTTTTCCTGCCTGAATTCTTAGGCTTCTCTGCAAAGATTCATGCTCGCTGATTAGCAGAATAAGAAAGAAAAACAGCCTAAGGGAATTGTAGAAAAGCATTACACAGGTCTGCTGGATCAGAAGAAGTAAAAGGGTCCAAGGGGCTGTGGAAGCAGGATCCAGACCTCTGGCCCCTGCGGAGGAGAGAGGACGCTGAGCCATCCTGGGTCCAAGTGTCAGGGGACTTCTGCTGCCCGAGAAGACCGTTTTGTACGGCTCATGGCAGGAGAAATGGACTGTAAGCTGCACGCGGGGAAGACAGTTGCCGGCTCTGCCACTGCGTGGCTGGCTTCTCCAACAGTGCAGGTGGCCGGGTTGGCTCTCGGGTTCCTTCTTGTGTTGCTCACATGGACAGAGCTTGCTAGCTTCTGCCTGTTGCCTTGGCCTAGGGCCTTGGAGTCACGTGGAAGAAGAGACAGGATGTGCTTGGTGTGGCCAACCCTGAGCCTGGGGAGCCTGGGCTTGCAAAGTTCTCTAAGTTCTGGAGCAACAGGACTGCTGGCAGGTCACCTTTGCTCTACCTGTCACTTCCTTCCATTTGTCCCTTCTAAAGCAATTCTAGGCTCTTAAGTAAGGAAAGGAAAGTTGCAGCAGCAGAGATAGCCTGGGGCTGGTTGGCCACAGTTTCTTTCCCAGGGAAAGAGGGAAGAAGCAAAAACTGATGCTTATCTAGTTTGGATTCATAGAAGACTACTGGTTTTCTCTATTTGATGGTAGTCGTTTACAGAAAATATTAGTCCCAAGTCCCACACGCATATGAGATTTGTACTCTAATACCTATATTTTTGTTGTAATCAACATGTTGATTTCCTAGAGTGTTTTTCTAGATCAGTAAAAAGATGTTAACCAAAGCTTCCTGTGGAAAGGAATGTGAAATATCTGGGCCCTCTTGCTGTTATAGAAGAAGAAACTTCTTCACAGTGAATAAGTTAGAAAGAAAAAAATGGTAATGGGAGAAAATAGTGGCCCTCTGGAGTAGATGGAATAAATGGCAACAGTCTTTGGATCTCCGTCTTTCATGGGGCTTTCTCTAGTATAAAATGATATCTGTACATCTTCCTGGAGAAACCCATATTCCTAATATAAATATAAATGACACCATGATGTCCATTGGTATAAGGAACTTAAATAACTGTTGTAATATTTCTTGGCCACTTCCATGTCCAAGACCCCATCACTGAGTTTACCTTATGTTTGGAAACACTCTGTCTCAAGTAGTTGATTTATTTAACCGCCATTGATGTTGGACCTTCTCTGAGCTCAGGACAAGAAACAAAGCTTCAGACCTCTGGGATGACATGGGTAGTAAGTGACAACTCTCCTTTTATGATGAATGTGACAGGAAGGTATATTTGAAGTACAGGGAAGATGCGAGGTTTGGCTCCACCTGAGGGAGGCAGGGGCAGCTGCCCAAGTGTGGGAGTCAGGATCGAATTCTGACTCTGTCATTTACTGGCTGTGGGACTGGGAAAATTTCCAAACCTGCCTAAGTCCCAGAGTCACCACCTGTATCACACTGAAAGAATTACAGCACCTTGTCAAGCTGTTTCCCAGGGAGAACTTGAACACTAGATGTGTTCTGTGAAGGCGTCCGTGGTAGAGGAGACGGAGACATCATTGAGGAGTTTAGAAGGAGACGAGGGAAATGTGGAGAAGGGAAGGGTGTTCCAGGTGAGACTGGGGTTCCGTGTTGGAACAAGTCCTCCAGGTATCTCCGATGCACACTAAAGCCTGAGAACCCCTGAGTCATGGCAGATTCTACGTAATCCATGGACCATCTCTGGCACCAACATGCCTTAGATTGGCATCTTTAGAGAGTGTGGCAGCAAGGAGCAAGAAAAGGTTAGGAGCCTAGGGAGCCTAACCGATTCAAGGGAGGAATAACTGGTGAGGGTTGAGTCTGGGTGGGACTTGCAAAGGGAAAGATACAAGCTGTGTCCTGGGGAAGGAGTCACTTCAAAGCCTGACAGAGGCACGGAGGACAGACCAGATTTAGGGGTGAGGAAGAAGACAAAAGAATAAATCCAGACTCTGTGGAAGCACCCAGGCCTTTCAGCCTCAGGGCTGCACAGGGCCTCTGTGGTCCTGCTCAGACACTTCTCTTGCCCTCCCCCTCCCTTGCTCTGAGGCCTTGAGGTGACCTTCACGAGGTCTGGCTCCCTCTCTGGAATGCACTGTACATTCGAACCACACCCACCTCCTCCTGGCACCCCCCACAGCCCCGGGGAGTCATTCTGCCACCGTCTGCTGCCACATGGGCGGATGAGTCACCCTCCCTCCGGAACAGCTGGTGGCCAATGTACTTCTCTCTCCTACAGTCTGGGAGCCCTTCCAGGCCCAGCCCATCCCCACCCCCCCCAAAACCACATTTTGATCTACCCTTTAAGGCAGCTCGCGGAGCCTCCGGCAGCAGGACATCTCTGTTCCAAAACTATACTCTGGTCACTGTTCTGTCTCGCCCGGAAAGTGGATCACAAACTCATCGCTTTGTTATCCTTGTACCTGCAGCAGGGGCATCGCAGGAGGAAGGCGAGCGAGGCATCTCTGTCCTCTACCACCACAAATGTTTCTCCAACTGTAGTCCATGGACCATCTCTGACACCAACATCCCCTGCTCCTTGGTAGAAATGCAGATTCCCAGGCTCCACCACAGAACTACACAGAGTCTTGCAGTAGAGGCAGGTAGAGTTACAAACCTGTGATTCTGTAATTTGACCAACATCCTCAAGTTACTCTTAAATTACCTATTTAAAAGGAATAGGGATGGATGGCTCTAGAATTTGCATTTTCCTTGGCCCATCACACAGCCAGGCAACTTCACAGTCCCGTGGGGCTTCCTAGCCATGGGTGGACTGTCTATCTGTCTGTCCACTATTCCAAAAGGGTAGTGTGTTTGCTGTCCTGTTGTCGCCTTAGAAGCACTGGGGGCAGCATGCAAGTTAAGTACACACACGTGAAACAAGTCCAACATATCTATTTAAAATAAACAGTGTATTCTCCTACTGAAGATGGTGTGTTGGGTCCGTATTCCTCTTTAAGAGGCAAATTACGTGTGCTTCCAAATTCCAGGGGTAGCATTGATTCACACTCATGAAATATTTGTTGATTGCTTCTTTCGATTGCGGTTGCGCATGTCTCCTGAGTTAGGTGCTTTCTGGTCTTTCCCCTACGCCCACTATCTGGCCAGGGTCAGCAAAGCAATCTGTGCTGGCAGAATCAGGTTTGATTTTGTGCAAAGTTAATTGGGTACCTGAGAGTGTTACGGGCAGGCACGGTCACCAAACTGCTCCCAACTCCAGGGAGCACAGGAAAGGACCAGGCAAGAAGGGCAGGGGATTCTGAAGAACAGGTTTGCTAGGGGGCTCTGGGTAATTGGATCTGTTTAACCCTTTCAGCAAGGGTTCACTGAAGCCTGAACAGAACCCAGAGCTATGGGCTGAGGGATGAAAAGGTAGAAAAGGGCCAAGTTCCCATCGCGGCGGTGCACACAGTGCGGCTGGGCTGGCGGGTTGAGACCTGCACTTAGCACTAACTAACAATACAGGCAGTAAATGTTAATGAGCAGTTGGACATCAGAAGAGAGGAGAAGGGGTGGAAGGGGGAGGAGGAGGGAGGAGGGGAGGAGATTGCCTGGGCTGGGCTGGCTCCGCCAAAAACTGCCTACAGAGCTTGCAAAAGATGGGAGGGGACACGGGGCAGTGGCAGAGCTCCAGGCGGAGGCCAGTGATTGACAGGCACAGCTCAGCTCTGGGAACAGGCAGCCTTCGTGCTGGGGCAGTTAGCGGAGGGATCTGGTGAGGCCTGGGCTGCGGCTGGGAAGGGTAAAAGTTTGGTTTCTAAATACTCAGGTGTCAGCCACCACATGCCACCCTTACTGACGCTTTAACAGGATTTAGTGTTTTCTCCTGTTGCAGCCTAACACAAGGAGGCTGGGCTCAGAGAGGTTTGCTAAGTAGCCCAAAGGCAGACAGTAGGTACCAGAAAGGGAACCCAGCCTCCACAGAGTGTGTTTCTCAGAGGCGCCTCCTCTTCTTGCTTTTCCAATTGCATTGCTCTTCGCAGAAGGTGTAAGTGGGGCCCGGCTCTCTCCTGCCCTTGTGGCCCCCATAAGCCGACTGGCAAAGGCTGTGTTTCTGATCTTACTCACATGGCCTGGGAGTGTAGGAGCAGCCGGTATTTCCTCTTAGTCCTTCTGGTTTATGTTTGTACTTCTGATATCTTTGATATGTATTTCTTTAAAAATTCTTACCTTCGGGGCTGGGGAGATAGCTTTGTGGCACAAGTGCCTGCCTGGCAAGTGCAAGGTTGTGAGTTTGAACCCCAGTCTCACAAAAAAAAAAAAAAAATCTTACCTTCACTGTGAAGTACGTGTCTCACAATCCTGGTTAGATCTGAGATCAGCAGTGAGTAACAGCTCCCTCAAGTTGAAATTGTTTTTTAAAGGTTAAAAGTTCATCCGCTCCTTAGGAAGCCCAGAGGCAGGCAGCTGCAGCATTGGCTCCAGGAGCCTCACAGCAGCCTCATAGCAGCCTCACAGCAGCTCAGCTGGCTGGCTCAGCCGTGGTCTTGCTCTTCTCTCATTTGTTGTTCTGCCTCCTGGAGCAAGAGGGCTGCTGGAGCTCTGGCTATCACTTCCACACTCTGGCCAGCATGGAAATGAGGCAATTAAGAAGGCATTGCTTCCTGAGTGTAAGAGCTTTCCCTGAAGGTTGCTCATAGCATTTCCTTGTGTAATCCATTGGCCAGAATTTGGTTAAATGGAATTACTAGTTCTAAAAATACTTGGGAAAAGCCAGGTGTGGTGGTGTACACCTATAATCCCAGCCCTCAGGACTGAGGCAGGAGGAGTACCATGAGGCTGAGGCAAGCCTGGGCCACATACTGAGTTCAAAGCCATTCTGAACTACATAGCCAGGCCCGCTGTGTAAAAACAGAACAAAACAAACCAACAACAAAGTATATTTGGAAAGTGCGCTGGTGGCTACAGGATCAGTCCCTTCCACTCACCCAAACCTGGGCAACACCCCAGAGCCAACATAAATCCGAGGGTTTATGTCAAGGTGGTCAAGATAAGCAAAAACCCTAGAGCCCACTCAAGAAAATTCTAAAAATTCCAAACCAAGAGGCAGGGGCACTAGACCTCCCCTGTCCCCTAGAGTAACCTTTCTTCCAGTGGAGCTCATTGAAAATTTACGTGTATGGACCCCGTCTTAGATCATCCACACAATTGTAATGCAGCGAACTGTAGGAAAAGGCACGCGTGAGGGACCCAGCAGGCATGGCCCAGCACCCCGTCAGTCATTCTGCCAGTCACGCTCTGAAGGACTCCAGCCCCTGAGAGGTTCCTTAGAGCCGGCAGGGCACGTAAACCCCTACACGCTGGGCGTCCATGCACTGTGGATATGCTTTTGCTTTAATAAACTTTGCCAGTGTTTCCTTTCTGCCCCTTCTTGTGCTAAATCGATTCTTTGTTCTTCACCACAAGAGCCTGGGATCTGTCCCTGGACTCAGTAACCCATGGTAAGAGGTAAATGTGTACCCGTTTCTGCCATCACTTATTTGACATTTATCATCATACAATCCTGGAGCCGGAGAGAAGAGCTTGTCTAAAGTTGCCTAACTTGTGAGGGAACGGGTGGCCCAGCGTTCCCCCCGCCCCCGAGGATGGTCTGCATTGTACGTCTGCGCACGCCTAGGCCACGAGTGCGCCAGGCCATTTCTCCCCTCCACGCTAAGATACAAGCGCAGTCTTTATACCAATACAGTATTCAGTGGAGAAAGCATGAACTTCTTTCAAGGTGAGTGTAGCTAGGAAACCAAAGAAAAAAGAAACCGCAAAGTAATGACACGGCTGGGTGTAGAAAGCAGCTTCAGTGTCCGCAGATAACTGAGGCCCGGCCAGTCCGGGCTGGTAGAAGAGCTGTGAGGACGCCCAGCCTCAACAGAAAGGGCAGAAGGGCCTCGGGGCCTCCCTGGCCTTCTCCCAGCTGCCCCAGGCGCGTTCATCGGCTGACGCTTCCAGCTGCTCTGCTTTTGTGATGTTGGGCTTTGATGCAGATCAGTCCTCTGGCCTCCTTTCGCTGAGCTGAGGCCGTTTGGGGCTGGGCTGGGCTTCGCCCTCAGCCTTACCCTGGCCCTGACTCGCAGAACGCTGCTGCAGCGAAAGCCCTGCGCGTAGTAAGCCGGGGCACCTCCAGGAGCGCCCGCCAGCCCGGCCCCGGCCCTGGGGAGGCCTCTCCCTGGAAGCTAATTAGTACAGCAAAGGCAAGGCCACTCCCCAGCCTCCGCGAAGTACAGCACCTCGTCAAAGCTCTTCCTCCTCCCTGGTTTCCCAGACTTCTTGCTTCCCCAGGTGTTTCTGCCGTCTTCTCAGACTCTCTGCCCTCTGGCTGAGGGAATGATTAACCAGGGCCCTGACCGCCTCAGCCTGTGAGGTAGCAATGATCACTAGCCAGCCAGAGGCTGGCTCTCTGAGACACTTGCTTCTGACGATTTTCTCTCCCTTCCTCCCCTCTCCCTCCCTCCCGGCTTCCTCTCTCTGTCTCTTTCTCCTTTTCTGTCCCACTCCTCCCTCTCTCTCCTTTCTCTCCCTCCCTTCCCATCCCATCCCATTCCATTCTCCATTTTCTCTCTCTTCCCCTTCCAGACAGTGGGGCCTCCTGTGTGCTGGCCAAATGCTCTACCACGGAGCCACACCCTGTCTCTCTCTCCCTCTGTCTTTTGTGCCATGTG
>PVKN010037030.1:0-11323 GCA_004027915.1 Capromys pilorides
CTCCTAATAAGCAATGATAATTCTGATCCTGTTGGAACCTATAGTCTGAGAAGCCAGTATAAGAGAAATGAGTAGTCTACTAGCACTTAAAGGACAACTTTCCTCAAAAGGCAGAACTATGCTCTCCTAAAGTCATCTCCAAAATGCTATTTATTAATTAATTAATGAGAGAATCAGTAAAGATACCAGGATGTGGTTTGGTTTGGTTTGGTTTTCTGATTTGTTTGCTTGTTTGTTTTTTGAGACCGGGCCTGGCTTTTTAGTGTAGGCTGGCCTTCAGATCACTATATATCCCAGGCTGGTCTCAGACTTGTTGAGATCCTCCTACCTCAGTTTCTCAAGTGCTGGGACCAGAGATGTGTGCCATCATGCCTGGATGCAACATATTCTTTTGAGGCCTCCAGTTTTAGTATAGGTGCTGCTGAAGCGAGCACTCTTTTGAAGCCTCAAAGCACCCCCTGGAAAGCGTTTGAACCTGCTAGAGGAGGCAGAGCTGGCACTACCCACTGTGGAATGCAGGCCACATTTCGGTGAGGATCTGCTTGTTTTTACTACAGTTTCCTGCCCATTAACTTCTGTCTGTGCACCTTGTTGTGGCTCTAATTATACAGCTCTAGCCAGAGATAACAAAGGCACACGCCCCAGGAGCTATAAGAGTACAAAGGCAGATGGCTCAGGGCTCTAGGGAGGAGACTAAGAGGAGTTGAATCTCCTTCTAGGAGCAGTAGGCACTGTTAGCATTTTCAGCTGAGTTTACTGAGGTCTTGTAAATTTTTTATTTTTATAGTTTTTGACGAGGAGATACCAGAAATCAAAGTCAGTATCTTGTGCTTGTCAGGTCCAGCGGCACTGTGCCACTGAGCTAAATCCCTGCCCCCTGTGCTGAGATCTAATTTGCATTTTGTTCAGTATCTCAGGGCTGTGGGGAACAGAGAGTACAGGAGTCTCTTTAGGGTCCATTGTGGCTGACAGGGCTGTGCCCATAGAGAAGGGAGCACCTGGACCTGGGGGCTTATTCTGGTCTGCAGTGTCAGGAGCCCTGGATGGAGGTGAGTGAAGGAGGAAGAGAATGAATAAAGCATCAGTCCTGGGCTTGAGGCTGGCTGGGGATGGTGGTGGCGCTTCCTGAGCTGTGGAAGCCTGGGACAGCATCAGGACATGTGAGACGCCTGAGCTCCCAGTTTGAGATGCCTGTGGGGAACCCACGTCCCTGGTGCACAGATCATGGCCTGGAGGAACAGCTCTGGTGTAGAAGTGTTGGCTGCACACAGCAGTGACCCAGGGACACTAGCAGCTGATTCTCACACATCTGCCCCTCTCCACCCAGGAACTGTCCGCCTCCTTTGAGAGAAACAGCCCCTTGCTGACTGGCCTCCAGCTCATTAGCAGCAATTAGCAGAGTCACTCATTTCCCTGGAGGGAAGAGGGGGAGAAGGAACGTGGTGGGAAGTGGCTCCACACCCTGTGCGGGCGGCCCCAGCTGGATTCTCCACACTTCCTCTCCTTCCTCTCCAGCAGGCATGACGTGGAGGCCCAAGTCACCCCCGGGCTAGGTCACAGCTCAGAGGTGCCCACAAAGGCAGGACCTGCAGGCCCAGCCCTGTGCCCAGCTCACCTCTGAAATGGAAACGGGACCCCTCACTCTGGCCCAGCACCCCACTGTGGCCAAAAGTGGCCCACCATCTCCTCCAGCACTCTGTGCTGGGAACACAGCCCTGGGCCATGACCTCTGATCTCAAGGTCCTGCCTCCTGCCCTGTGAGTAACCATGTGTCATCATGAGTGTGAGGAGCTGGTCCACGGCTCCCTGGGAGGCAGTGCATCCCCAATGCCCGTCCCTTGGTTTCACCTCCCTGATTTCCTGGAGGCCGCTGTGTCTCTGTTCCTGTCCTCGGTGGAGACAGACCTCCCCCGCCCAGCTTGCTTCTGGCTGCTGAGATCCTCAGAGGTGGAGCCGGAGAGGAGATGCTTGGCGGCTAGTCTGATACCAGCACCTGCTACTTCTGTGGCGGGTGAGACTGGGGCTGAGTTGGGGCTACACTGGTGCATCCTTCGTGGTGACTGTGGTAGCACTTGCTGGTTTCCATCCCACCAGCACGACTGATCTCAGATGCTAACAGAATGCCAGCTGTTTGCAATTTGCAAAATCTTTGAAAATTTAAGTATCAGCTCTTGGTAGCCGTCAGTGCCAGTGTTCACACATCCTATTATTGAGCATGTCCTCTTAAAGATAAATAAAGCAAAGGGAGCTCAAAATCCCCCTGTGATGACTTGCACGAGCCAAGCATCTGAGAGGAAGAAATTCTTGTGGCCATATGTGCATTTGTCCCGTCAACTTGAGGAAGTGCATAGGGTGGAAACGGGAGTAGGGGAAACGTTCCGGCACGCAGTGATAATTTTGTGGCACAACCGGCCACCTTCCCCTCCGGATTCCCAACCCAGCCTGGTAGGGTATATTTTCTATGAGAACCACAGGAGTCAATGTGGCGAATGTGAACGTTACAGAAATCTAGTGTAGATCATCCAGCTTTTCTGAGGAGAGAAAGGCTGTCAACAAAACTTGGAGAGCACTTTAGGAAAAAGGAAATCTTCTGAAGAAGAGTTAATGGGCAGGCATTAGTGACTACAGGAGCTCCCTGTACTCTGTGTTCCAGGAAGGCAATAGCCAGGATAAGGATCCGCAGAGACGGAATAATTATCACTCGGGTTTTACAAGTCACCATCTGGAGTCAAATAGCTGGGGTTTTGTGCTTAGAAAGTGTGGGTGACTTGGGCTGGGGAGATGGCTCAGCAGGTCTAAACACTGCCTGGCAAGCACAAGGTCCTGAGTTTGATCACCAGTACCACCCAAAACTGGGCGTGGTGATACATGCCTATAATCCCAGTACTGGGGAGGCTGAGACAAGAGGATCACTTCTTGAAATGCACATAGTGAGACCCTGTATCAAAAACAAAAATATATAAAAAAAAGTGTGGGTGGCTAGATGGTAGGGTTGAAAAAGGGTCAAGCAGAAGTGATCCCTAAGAGGGGAAAGAGGAAGGCTAGGCACAGAGACATTCGACCTACATCTGAAGGAAGGTCAAGGAGAAAGCCTGTGTGGTTCTAATGTGAAGAATGCTTCAATCCCCAGAGTTTCAGATGGTGGGTGGAAGGCAGACTGGCCAAGAAGAGGGCTTCTCCCAGTAAAAGGGGCTGTGGGGTGGGAGGTCTCTGCGCCACTCAGCTCAGTGTCCTGGTTCTGTGAGTGGAGGAAAAGACTCACTGAGTGCCCCGTGTAGCCCCCTTTCTGCTCTCCCAGGTCCTTAGGAGTCAGGTGTGACTGAATTTCATCACTGAGCAGATCCCTTTAGGTGCCTGGCTAGAGGCAGAGGAGAATCAAGGTCAGGGGTACGGGAGCCACAGGGGCTCTGGGTTAGGCTGGAGTCCAGCAGGACATCTCCACAGCAGGGAAGCCCAATGATGTGGAGGTTTCCAGGACAGTGCTCAGGTAGGAGGAGAAACATGGCCATGGGAAGGTGTTGAAATGAGTGTCATTTCAGCCAGTGGCTCAGTATCCCCAGGCCAGCCAGGCCAGGCTCCTCAAGCCGTTCGTGCCCCAGAGCACCTGCCTACAGATGAGCACTCAGCCCACAAGACCACTGGCGCTTCTATGTGTGGTCATGACAGGCATGGCGCTGCTGATGGAGCCTTCGCGTAGGAGAAATAGACTCGGATTGCAGGAAGATTATTTTATTTTTCATTTATTTGGTACCATAAATTGAACTCAGAGCCTCATGCTTGCCAGGCAGGCTCTGTGCCATGCAGCTACACCTCCAGCCCTGCAGGAAGATTCTTATCCTGAGTCACCCATGGAAGGAACAGAACATGCTCTCTTTCTCTGGCACTGCCCTTCAAGAACAGTGTCAAAAACTCAGGTGCAGGCATAGTGGTACTCACTGTAATCCCAGCACTTTGGAGGCTGAGGCAAGAGGATCACCCTGAGTTCAAGGCCAGCCTGGGCTACATAGTGAGTTCAAGGCCAGCCTAAACAGCATAGTGAAACCCTGTCTCAGACAGGAGGATTGGTGTGAGTTTGAGACCAGCCTGGGCTACAAAAGTGAGCTCAAGGCCAGCCTGAACTGCATAGCAAGACCATCTCAAAAAGACAAAAAAAAGAGAAAAGAAAAGAAAGCCAAGGGGCCAGCAAGATTGCTCAGTGGTCTAAAGCACCTGTTTAGGCAAGCTTAGGCAGCTGCAGGGACCTCAGTTCAATCTCCGGCACCACATGCTGTACCAGCCCCACCCTCAGGGCAGGCTAAAATATAAAAATTTAAAAAAAAAAGAAAGAAAGAAATAAAAAGAAAAACAGAAACACTCTGTAAACCCTGTCTTGAAAAAAAAAGCCAAACAAGCCAAAACCAAATCAACCAACCAAACAGAAAGACCCTATAAATCCTGTCTCAAAAACAACAACAAAGCATTGGGGATGTAGCTCAGCGAGGGGCCTGATTTCAGTTCCCAGTACTGAAACAAAACCAGAATCCCCAAACAGCTCATGTGCTCTTGGACCAGTTGAACACAGGGCAGAGGCCAGAGTCACAGAATGGGGTGGGTGTGAGAACCCTGCTACAACCAGGGGCAACCCTGCCTTTGGGCCCAGGGCAGCCTATGTACCATAAAAATTGGGAATCCAGAATTTTTTAGTTGTAATGAAATATATGTGCCATAAGAGTTACCATTCTCATTTTTTAAAAAAAGATGTTCATTTCAGCCATCACCGCTAGCCTCCTCCAGGACTTGTTATTCCAAACCACACTCCATACCCACCAAGCACAAACACCCTGCTCTTCTCCCCGGCACCTGCACCCACCCTTCTGCTCACTGCTCCTTGAGCTTGACTGCTCTAGGTGCCTCAGATAAGAGAGTCCTGCGGTGCTTGTCCCTTTGTGCCTGGCTTCTTTCATTGACACAATGTCTTTACAGTTCTTTCCTGTTATAGAACACGCCAGTGCCTCACCCCTTGTTATGTCTGAGCACTACTCCTAGACCTAGCAAGGAAACAAGAGACTCTTGGCTGCCAAGCAACTTGCCCAGAGTTCAAAGCCAGTTCACACCCAGCTTCTGCTTCCTGGCTGCCCGGCTTCTGCCAGCAGCCTGCTGCAGGTGACCGCTGCTTGAAAAAGACGCAACTGTAACCTTCTGGCCAGGGCAGAATTTTATGAGCATCTAACTGCTGAAGAGAGGGCCAATTCCACACTGCCAGTTCTTTGCTGGGCTTCTGTGTCCCCAGGTGGCCCTCCCACTCATGCCCTCTTTAGGGGGATCCAAGTGACTTCCAAGTCACTTCTCCCTTCCACCCCCCCAATCTCCAGCTGTGGGACTATGGACCTGAATTGCTCTGCCTGCCTCTCCTGGTTGCCATGCGTGAAGAGGAGCCTGTCAGCTGGTTGGTCTTTAGGGACTGAGGTACCGCCAAGGGTGAACATCTCTCTTGGTCCACCTGAGAATGTCTCAATTTTAGAATTGAGAGTCCCTTGTCCCAAGAAGCCCATCGGAAACAATTTTCTCACTGGCACTGGCTTCATCTCCATGGTCCCCAAGAAGTTCTTGCTTCAGAGTCCTCCTGGACTTGACCCCAGCCCCCATACTTGTCTCTCTTGCTTTTTCTGTGTCCAGTCCAGGTTGGACCCCAGCGCTGTCTGGACCCCAGTACCTGTCTGTGCCAGGACAAAGGCTCCTTCCTGAGGCCCAGGAGCACCTTGCCTTCTGGTGGCTACATCTCAGCGTCCTGGGAGCTGGGGATTTAGCTCAGTGGTAGAACATTTCTCTAGCAAACAAGAGGTCCTGGGTGTGGTCCTCAGCACCAAAAAATTAAAAAGCAAAAACCAAACCAGAACAAGGCAACTGAGTATCCTGGCCCTGTGCTTCAACTCTGAGCTTTCTGGGTAGGTTCTTCAGGGGCTCCCTACCTGCGCTGGTCAGTTCTTTGCTCTGGAATGTTCTGTCCCGGCAGATCCCCAGGCTACCCAAATGCCTCCTTTGTCCAGGTTTTCATTCTGTTCTTTGAGGCTGGATCCATGAGTGAAGAGCGTGGCCATCTGCAGGGGTCACTGCTCATGCGGCCTCTGACTACAGAGCATCCCAAAGAAGTAGTCCCACCTCACTCTAGACTCCAGTTCCCCTCAATCCTGACCTTTCCCAGATCTCCCCTTAGAGAGAGATCTAGAATGGGCCTCTCCCCATCCACCACCTCTCCTTGGCCCGACTCTCTTTGTGATTCATCCTCGGCCTCTGCAGTGAGCCTTTTGCTTTTGTTTTTTAATGGCACTGGGGGTTGAACGCCAGGCCTTTACCCCGAGTTACATCCCTGGCCCTTCAGGTTTTACTTTTTTATTTTTATTTTTGGTATTGGGAATCAAACTCAGGACCTTGTGCTTGCCAGACAGGCACTTGCCACTGAGCTACCTCCCCAGGCCCCTTTCTGGGCTTTATTTTGGGACAGAATTTCACTAAATCACAAACTTGCTTAATCTAGGCTTGAATTTATGTTCTTACTGTCTCAGCCTTCCAGAGTGCTGGGATTACAGATGTACACCTGGATGATCCCATTAACTCAGTGGTTCTACTTGCCTTCCATTGAGGCTGGTGGGCCCAGGGCTCCTGGAAACCGCCACTCTCCCAACTGTCAGCCACCTTGCCCCTTTTGACCCCATCTGTCGCTCTCTTCCTGTTCTCCTGGGACCTCCGTCGCCCATCTCCTCCCTCTTCACCCCATGGATCTCATGGTCTGTTAGATCAGTTGGCATACTTGTGTTTGCTTGTTCGCCACTGTGTCCCTTCAGCTTAGGACATTGCCCAACACACAGTGAGTGCTCAGTGATGCTTCTTGATTGATTTTATAAGAGCCAGGGTCCCCTCATTCTCTTCAAGTATTCCAGGGTCAAGCACAATCTCCTGCAGAGGTAGATGGTGCCCAGTGGCCTTTGGTTAGACAATGAATGGACACCCCTGTTCAGAGTATGTCCCCAGACTCCTCAGCCTGCAATTGAACCAGCAGAGTGGTGAGTCACTTCTCTGGCTTAGGTAGTGTCAGCCCTGGCAAGTGGCCCTGTGGCCCCATCAGTCATCAGCACCTCAGTGTGAACTGATCAATGGGGCTTGGCCAGGCTTTTGGGGGGGGGGGGGCTGCAAGCTTGGTGGTGTGGGTGGCAGGGGTGGGCGGCTCATCCACCTCGTGCACAGTGAATCGCTGCCCAGCGCGGGTGCTGGTGTGAGCTGGCCACGTGGTGGGTGCTGCATAAACTTCTTGTTGAATGAATGTTGAGTCATGCCAGGCTCTCCACCCCCAGCCCTCAGGGCTGTGCCTTCCACGCCCTGGGAATTGAGGAACCAGTCTCTGGGACTCTCCTGCAGGACCCATGCCAGGAAGACTCCACCAGCGTCTCTGGGCTTCCTCTAGCTGCTCTGGGATCTTTCTCCTTGGCTCTTTGTCCTAGTCACCCCATCTCAAGGACTGCCACATTTGGAGGCATGTGCCTGCTCCCTGGATCCCCAGGGGATGGGCCAAGTATTAGGAATGGGAGGAGCTGGGGAGGGCAGAGAGAAGAGGACACCCCACACTCGCATCTTCCACTCTTATTTATTTATTTGACAAACACTGCTTGTGACCCAGTGTGCAGCAGGGACCAAACTCAGTCCTGAGGATTCTCAGGACGTCTCCTCCTTGTACCCCTTGTGGCTCGAGTCACGTAGCACACAGTGCGGGGCACTGCGTGGCCCTCCAGCATCTGTGCCACTGCCCCATCCTATCACTGTGGTCACCGGCTTCTCAGCATAGAACCTGTGTTCTGTTCATTGCTATGTGTCCTGGTGGCCAGCATAGGGCCTGCACGCAGCAGGTTCATGGAGGCTTGGCCAGTGCGGGTGCAGGGGTAGCCACACCTGCAGGGGCTACTGACAGGGAGCAAGCAGAGCAAGCGACACTTCTGCTCTGATGCCCCGGGGACTCCCCCTTTGTCTCTCAGCATGGTGCTTTCCCTAAGTGACACCCAGAATCCTGGGACACAGGATAAGGCACATCAGGAGCTCCTGGAACTGAGAGGGTGTCCCTGGGTGGTGGGCTTATCAGCTTGCATTGTGAAGTGGAGTTGCCTCCAGCACAAGCGGGAGCCTGCAGAATGCGCCAAGCCTTGGCTCCCCCGCAGTATGGGGGAGGCTGCTGGTTCAGATTCTTGCCCTGCCCAACCCCTTGGGACAGAGACGGTAGCTGGCATGGGGCTCCAGAGGTGCTTTGGCCTTTCAGGATGCAGGGCTGGGCTCAGCAGTCCCTTCTCTCACCCAGCCTCTGCCCCCATGTCCCCATCACCCCAGGTGATGTCCCATACCTTCTGATTTGTTCTCAGACTGGGTATCCATGGCCTCTTCTACCTGGCAGCTTTTGGGCCTGCTCTCCTTTCTCCTCCAGCCCTTGGGACCACAAGCAACAGCAACAGTGACCCGCATGTGGGACTGAGGTCCGCCGAGTCTAGGCCCAATAGCATGACTCCAAGATCGGGGTTGAACCCAGCCTCCCTGTCTCACCTCAACCTCCCCAAGCTGCCTCAGTTTCCTGTCTGCAGCGTGGGGATGTGTGGAGTACGCCACACTCTCCTTGGAGGCAGTGTGGCATTTCACTTGGCAGGAATGGATGGAGAATTGTAAGTCTGGGGAGTGACACTGCTGCTGCTTGCAGTGGGAATGTCATGGGTGCAGGACGCAAGACAGGAAGGCTGGCACCTGCCCCTACCCAGCCCTATAGGGTAGCTTGGGCCCCAGTTCTTTTTTTTGTCTTTTTGAGACAGGGTCTCGCTATACAGTTCAGGCTGGCCTTGAGCTCACTTTTGTAGCCTAGGCTGGTCTCGAGCTTGCACTGATCCTCCTACCTCAGCCTCCCAAGTGCTGGGATTACAGGCGTGTGCCACCACGCCCGGCCTGGGCCAGTTCTTTGAAGCCTGTGTGGGCCTAGTACATGGGGGTCCCAGCCCCAGCCTTTCCCGGTAGTGCTCAGAGTGCCACAGGCTGTGCACACTGGGATTGGCCCTGCCGAGGTGGCCACTGGCTCCTCCCTGTCTCAGGAGTCCAGGTGAAGAGTCAGGTCCTCTGGGCACCCTGGTGACAACAGGAAGGTGCTCCAGGGATGGCTGGGCCATCAGCCCTAGGCCACTGTGCTTGGCCACTCTGCCTGAGTCACAACCTTCTGGAAGTGGGTTAACGGGATTCCAGAGGCCCAGGTTGGGCCCAGTCTGTCCCCGCCCGAGTCACAGCAATGTGGCCCCTGTAGGTTGGAGCCGTTACTGAGATGGTGCCTCGGGCCAGCTCCCAACACCTGGAACAAACCTCAGCCACTCCAGCACAGCTCCCCCAACCCCTGAACCCCCTTCAGTGTCCTGAGGCCTTTTCTCTGCCCCTTGGACAGTCAGGACCACAGCCCAGACCCTGGGCTCATCTCCACACACCTGCTCCCCACCCCTCAGAAGCTGCATCTGAATAGCACCCCAGCCCCTGTAACGGCTACGGCTACTTCCTTCTGGTGGCCCCACCTCCCCTGTGACCCACAGCCTGGGTGGCCCACACTACACCACCTGGGAGACTGGTCCAACAACATTCCACCTCCCAGGATAAAACCTGGGGTGACCTGCAGGACTCTATACATTACAGCCTCCCCCCCCTCCTGCTGGCTGCCAATCCCCAGAAGCACAGCCTCTATTCCCTCAGGATTGCTGTCTGGCTGGGCTCCCCCCGACCACCACCAGCATGGTGGTTTCCAGGCCTCTTGGAACCCCGGGTGGGGGCTGTCTCGGGAGCCTCATTCCCCTGTTCCTTCTGGCTTCCACAGGTGAGTCTTGGGGCTCCGCTGCTCCTTCCTTCCTCCCCTTCTGTCCTCTTCTTCCATCTAGGGTCACATCCTCCTCCCTGCAGTGCTACACTTTTTCTCGGGACCTTGCCTGGAGACAGTGTCTGTCCCTTGCCCTTGCCGTTGCCTTTCTGTTTGGCTCTTTCTTCCTGGCTTGTTATTTAGCAGTATCTCAGTTTCCCCCCACAGCCACATGGGCTAGTGACACACACAGGCGAATGTCCAGTGCACTTCTTTTGCAGTTTTTTGTTCTTTGTTTTTACCAGCTTTGAGTCCTCCCTCGTTTCTCCCCCATCTCCCTTGGCTCCCCTGGGTGGTATCTTGGGTGGCCACATTCTGGGGCAGTCTTGTCTGAATGTCATGGAGCTGGGAGAAGAAGCTGAGACCTGAGACTGTGGGTCCTGTGCCTCTTTCTCCCCACTCTCTCTGCCCCTGACCTCTGGGCTGGTGGGGTGGGGGCAGATCACCTCTGGGCAGTGAGGGTTGAGGTTCTGGGGCTCCGTGGCCCGAAGCCTGCTTCAGGATGGGGGCTCCTCACTGCCAGCCTAACCTGCTCCCTCTCTTTCCCTGTTTTCCTCAGCCTCCCTCAATGGTGCCAAGATCCCTGGTGAGTGGGGAGCCTTCTCTGGGAGGTTGAGGGTGGGGACCTACAGGCAGGTAAGGTCTGTGTATCTGTGTAAGGATAGGCTTGGGGGAGGGGACAGAGCAGGAGAGGAAGAGAGACAGGAGAGGGGCCAGAGCGCAGAAAAGACTGGGCAGATGGGGGCCAGAGGGGATGTGCTAAGGACGGGCTGGGAGAGGCCTCTGAAGACCAGCATGAAAAAGGGCTAGAGAGGGCAAGGGGGGAGCATGGTGGGCACAGTGGGCTACAGAGGCAGCAGGGCAGACAAGGTCTGAGGATCTGGGGCAAGCCGTAGGCAGGTGGAAGACATCTGTACCTGTCAGAGACAGAAAACTTGACCCCTTCCTCCAGTGGCCCCTGACTGTGGAATGCCCCAGCTGCTGAACCGGATCGTGGGTGGGGAGGACAGCATGGATGCCGAGTGGCCTTGGATTGTGAGCATCCAGAAAAATGGCACCCACCACTGTGCAGGTTCCCTGCTCACCAGCCACTGGGTGGTCACTGCCGCCCACTGTTTCAAGGGGTATGTGTGAGTGGGTTGTCCTGACCACCAGGACCCAACTTTCTGGTCCTAGGCTCCCACATAACCCCTGCCCAGGTCTCTGTCTAAGCCCTCCATAGAAACACCTCCCTCCTCCCTACCCCCCTGCATTTCCCAGAAGCCTGTCTTGCTGCCCCCGGGTTCCGGGCCCTTGCTGGTGTCGGATGACTTCTTCCAGATCAAGCTGACTGACCCACTTCCCTTTCTTCCAGTGACCTAGACCAGCTGGATCTGTTCTCTGTGCTGCTGGGGGCCTGGAAACTGGAGACCCCAGGCCCCAGGGCCCAGC
>PVKN010037032.1:0-11320 GCA_004027915.1 Capromys pilorides
TGCTCTGTATAAATACTATAAGGACAACAATATGCAGTATGTCAATTATTGCAAATGTACTACTAATGTGTTTTGAAACTAAAAAGTAAATAAATAAATAATAATAAAAAAAAGATTTTGCTCTTCACTGGTGACTGCTTCTCAGAGTCCTGTACTGTTTTCTTGCTATTGTATTACAGTGTAACTTGTCAAGTGTACAGACTGTTTTTTCAATTTTGTAAATTATAGTTCAATTCTTTCAGTGGTTTAGTCCAAGATGCTGTGATCATCCCTGCTTATATCCAGTCTATCAGCAAATTTAACCAGCTTTTTTTTTTTTTTAATAAATTCAGACTTTACTCCTTCTTTTGCTATCACCATGATCTAAATAGTTTAGTTTTCTTGATTATTTCAGTGGTTTCTAAGTTGATCTCACTACCTGTTCTTTTGGCAGCATTGTGGTCCAGTTAAAATCACAGCACTTTCTTCCAGTATGTTAGTGGTTTTCCATGTCATCCACAGTAATAACAATTGTCTTCTTTGGGTCTAACAGTCACCTACTCCCCATCTTAGCTGCTATTGCCCTTCTCTTTGATGTTCCATCCGCTTATTGTGGTTGTAACCAGAAAGGTACATTTCTGTGGTTTTACTTTTGCCAGTATTTTTTTTTTTTTTTGATGGAACTGGGGTTCAAACTCATGACCTTGCACTTGCCAGGCAGGCACTTGTGCCATGGAGCTATTTCCCTGGCCACTTTTGCCAGTATTGCTTTTGGATTGAAAACTTTCTCTAGATATTCACTCATTTATTTCATCACATCATTTAGGTGTTCATCCAAATGTCAACTTATCAATGGAGTCCCATCTGACTGCCCTTTTAAAAATTGCTAGTTTTCCTACTTCTGAAGTTCTAAATCTTTTCTGTCCCCTTTCTCTGCCTTATTCTATAGCATTACCTGACATATAAATTATATTGTTTGCTTACTTATAAAATACTGTGCTAGATTTTAACCTATATGAAGTTAGACATTTTCATTATTTTTTTTTAAATTCTGTCTAATATCTAATATGTCTAGTAAGGTAGGTACTCCAAACAAGTTTATCCTTAGCTAAACTTAGTTTAAAATCTGTGGGGGCCGGCGAGATGGTTCAGTGGTCTAAAGCGCCTGCTTAGGAGGGCTCAGGCAACTGCGGGGACTGCAGTTTGATCCCCGGCACCACATGCTGCGCCAGCGCCACCACCAGGGCAGGCTGAGCCAGCCACAAAATGAATAAATAAAGAAACAAACACAACAAGCAAACAAATAAATAAATAAATAAAATAAAAAAAAAATCTTCTGAAAAATAACAGGATGTATGGTTTTGCTTTGTAGAAGGCTCAATGCTATATTGCAACACACCCTATCAAATCTTAGTAATTGTTCTGTTAGATTGCATCTATATCTATTGCATTTCTAGTTTATGGGTACCTAGGGCTTTTTATTTCCAGATAAGTATTTCTTCTGGTTGACTGTTTTTGTTATTATTTGTGAGCGTCTAGTGCGCTCGGGTCCCTGGGTAAGGGTCGCGAACAACCCAGGACACAGGAGATGCAGAGCAAAGGCAGCAATTGCAACTGCATGCCGCGGTTTATTTCACATGGTCTTTTTGTAGAGGCAAGAAAACAAAGCTACTACGTAATTCCTAAGATTTTTCACTCTTGTTTAACCCAAAAACACCTGACCTAAGAAGAACACAATGTTGCTGTTTTTCTAGTCTCTGTGCAACTACAGTTAATCATAATGAGATAACAGCTAACCCAAACTAGGTGCTTTTAAGTCATGTAAACATTCTTCCCCTAGACCAAGTACACCACGTTTTCATTCTATTGTTGTTATGACTAAGTTATTAATGTGTTTGGAATATTGTGTTTTGTGTTCTTTTCAAGTTTCGGCATAACATGTTTTGCTACTTCTATAGTGGTTAACTGCTTAATCATTGACAAGAAACAAACCTTACAAAATTGGTGCATTTCTTCAGGGCCAGATTCTTACAGCCAAATTCTTCCTAAAGCAATTAGACACAGCAAGGCGCCACTCCTGTTGATCCAGGCATGTGAAACTAGTGAACTGGGAGGAGGGGTGGAGGCGTTCCTCCTCCTGACAACAGAAGTTGCTTTCCTAGTCCCAGCCACAGCTCCCTCATGTAACTCAACAGGGGACTTCATTACTATGCCTTTCACAAGCCATCCTCAACAGTTATTGTTATTTTATTTAAATTTATGTCTTGTAAAATGTTCTTCAGATGGAATGCGAATGTTAATTTATAATGATGAAATAATTTTCTATCATACTGTGGTTTATTTTGTGCTTTTATTATCCTTTCTTTTTTACTCCACATGGCATCCTTAGGACAAAAATGAGAAAAAAGCCTCATCAGGTTCTGCTATTTCTGCTTACTCTGTAAGATCAGTTTCATCAGTGAAGAGAAAACTGGTGAGTGACTTATATAACTAGCAAAAAATTATTTATGTTAAAGTTGTGGGTTTTTTCTCTCTCTCTCTTTTTTTTTTTTTTAATTGTTATTTATTTATTTATTTGTTTGTTTGTTTGCTTGTTGTGTTTGTTTGTTTGTTTCTTTCTTTATTTTGTGGCTGGCCCAGCCTGCCCTGGTGGTGGGGCTGGCGTAGCATGTGGTGCCGGGGATCGAACCGCAGTCCCTGCAGTTGCCTGAGCTTTCCTAAGCAGGTGCGTTAGACCACTGAACCATCTCGCCGGCCCCTTTTTTTTTTTTTTTCTCTTAAGAGCTGAATTCTTGTCAAGTTGGCCAAGGTGGCCTCAGACTCTGGCTGTAGCAATTCTGCCTCAGCCTTCTGAGTCAGAGGGTATATAATATAAAATTTCCCTCCATATTTTGTCTGGTTTTTTACTTTTGAAAGCTAATTAAAACAAAACAAAACATGTTTGTTTTATTGTTTCTCACCAAAATATTTACTAGATTCTTTTTATTTCTTGTGGTGGTAGACCCTACCTTATGGGATAGATAGCATGTATATAAACTTACTATTTTTCAGCCTTCTTATACATACAGTGTCTTATTTCTCTCTTCTTGCTGGGACAACATGTCTGATGTCCAAAATTAAAGAAGAAACGGTTTATTTAGTTCACATTTTTTGGAAGTTTCAGTTCATAATAAGCTAGATCCAAGGCAAGGGGTGTAGCAGAGGGGCAGTAGTTCCTGGTAGCCAAAGGCAGTCAAAACAAGAGGAGAACAAGGGAGAACAAGCATCTTTTCTCTCCTTTTTATTGTAGGAAGGCTGTTCTCCACCCTAGGGTGCTCAGGATGTTTACAAAGGTCCCTGACCCCCTGCTGAGTCACTTAAACAGCAGGCCCCTTCTCAAATTGACAGAATAAACATCCAGGGGAAGAAAGGGCATGTCCTTTGTACCCTAGGACTTAGAACTGCTTAGTTACTTAGTTAAGCTTCTAGACTTTTCAAGTTGACACACCGTATCAACCATTACCTGTGGTTGTATTTGACTTTATAATACCTTTTTAAAAGTTTTATTTATTTATTTGGTGCAGGTTTTATATACAACTCACACTTGTAGTGATCCTCCTGTCTCAGCCTCTCCAGTGCTGGGATCACAGGTGTGTGCCACCACACCTGGTTTCAGTGGCCAGCTTGGCATGCTGTACCAGGGACTGAACCTGGGTCACTTGCCAGGCAGGCACTTAAACCACCGAGCTATCCTCCCAGCTCCATATTATTATTATTATTATTATTATCATTATCATTATCATTATCATTATCATTATCATGTATTTAATACTTCACTCCTAGTGATCCTCCTGTTTTCAGCCTCCAAAGTGCTGGGATTATAGGCTTTTGCCACTATGCCCAGTCTCAGTTGCCATTTCAGCAGGCCCTGGGGTGGGGCCAACACAGCATGCTGGGGATTGAACCCTGGTCCCTGCGTCTGCTTAAGCAGGTGCTTTAATCTTCTGAGCTATCTGGCTGGCCCTAAGGTAATATCTATCTGTCTGTCTGTCTCCCCTTCCATCCCCTTTTCCTTCTTTTCTTCTTGCCCCAGTCCCAGTTGATCTTTACTTTTTGGCAGTGTCTTTCCCTTTCACAGTATCTATTGTAGATTTGGGAGCTTATTTACTCTTTCAGTTTCTTATACTAGGGAAATAATATTGATATAGGGGAATGAAACTCCTAACCTGAAAGGTACCTGGGATAAGTTTGTGTTCTTTAAAACTGAAGAATGAATTTTAGGAACAAATGGAGGTTAAGAGCAGAATATGTTGGGGGAAAGAAAACTTCTGTTTCAGAGAGGCACAGAAAGGGGACCCAAGTGGGTTACCTGGGTATCTGCCATTTCTAGGGGTGCTTATAGAGCAAAACCATGAGGTGAAGCGGGTCTAAGATGGAAAACATAGGAGCATGCACATGAAGTGGGACAAAACTATAGTCAACCAATAAGATTACAAGCACAATTGCTCAAGTAGGGGCTGGTGAGATGGCTCAGCCATCTAAAGCACCTGCTTAGGCAAGCTTAGGCAACTGCAGGGACCACGGTTCGATCCCCGGCACCACATGCTGCGTCAGCCCCACCCACAGGGCAGGCTGAGCTGGCCATAACATAAGTAAGTAAATAAAATTTAGGAAAAAAAGTTGCTCAAGAAAAATTGATTAAATCCAGGACCAAATTAGAAAGCGAGTCCTGTAGCAAGTGGGCATCAGTATAGAACAGGAGTTTATCTAGTTGCGCTACGATTAGTGACTTTTCCGGGCTTCCTCAAGGTGATTATCAATCCCGGAAATTTATCTTTAGAGGAGTGCGCCCTAGTTTGCTCTTTGGTCTTGAAATCTGTCCTACAATGGTAGCATCTGTCTCTCTCGCAGTTGCAAGGTATCTTGTCTTCTATGCTGTCTTTGAGGGCCTAGCCCCGTCTAATTGCCTGTAATATTTCTATACAATTCGGCTCTCTACACAGCATTCATAGCTGTCAAAAATTGGGAGTAGTCAAAGTATACTTCAGTAGATGAGTGGATAAACTGGGGTGCACCTAGACAGTGAGATATTATTAATGCCAAACTCCATGAGCTAGGAAAAGACCTGGATGGAACATACACGGATGTTACAAAGTGAAAAAAGCCAGGCTTAAGTACTATGTGGTTTCTCTCATGTCAGAAGTCCAAAATATAAAAAATGACCAAACAAAAGATAGGTAATAGGAAGTAGGGAGGGAGATCTTTCTGAAGTGGGAAGGGGACAAAGAGAGAGGGGAAATGGAAGGACAGGAGGGATGACAGCGAAGACAGAGCGCAGATGTGCTATGTACCTGTGCCAACTCTGAAGGAGGAGTACTCATATGTACTGCAGATGAAGACAACGCACAAAAGCTGTGTCAAAGAAACCAGTTCGAAAATATCACATGTTGTTTATGTCTAACCATATATCATTATAGAAAAGGAAGGCAAGAGTGTGGGGATGATGAGGTTCCTGGCTCCCAGGGATACAGGAGGGGGAGGAGCAAGAAACACAAGATTGAAAACTTTTGTTTTTAAAGGTTTTTATCTTGGGAGTACATACTTGCAGCACATAACAGCTGCACTCTTTGTAGGGAGTTGATGCACCTGTAGGAAGCATCTTCACTCCCTTTTATCATCTCCTCCCCTCTCCCTCTATCTCCTGATACCCTTTCCCTTTAAGAAAGATCTCTTGACTTCCTATTACCTGTTATTTTGCTCTTTATTTATATTAGAAGACCGTTGATACCATCTCTGTGGATTCATGCTGGTGTACCTCTGTCCAAATTTAGCCAATGTACAATTGCAAAAGAGAGCCCTAAGCATAACATAGAGTTGGGTGATGCTAATGTGCCCAGGTGGCTCATCCACCCTCATACACGTGCTCCTGCGTAGGTACAGGCAGGGGTGCTGGCTTCCCAGCTGGTGGGGAATTGATGGAACTCTTTGGCTTTAAATCCAAAACTGCTCTCAGAATCAAGGTTTTTTTTTTTTTTTTCATTTAAAAATGGTTAAAATAGTAAATTTATGTTACGTATACTTTACCACAATAAAAAAACATGTTGAAAAAAAACAATTCAGTTCTCTACAATATATTTACACGGGTGAGTCTGATTTATTTTTTTAAAAAATTAATTAATCATTCATTCATTCATTCATTCACTCATTCACTCATTCACTCATTCACTCATTCACTCATTCATGTTATGGCCGGCTCAGCCTGCCCTGAGAGTGGGACAGGCGCAGCATGTGTTGCTGGGGATCAAACCGTGGTCTCTGAGGTTGCCTAAGCTTTCCTAAGCAGGCGCTTTAGACCGCTGAGCTATCTCACCGGCCCTGATTTATTTCATCTATGAGTGTCATCTATAATTACATCCATTTACCTACAAAAGCTTGAATTTATCCTTCTTATGGCTGATTAGTATTCCATTGTATAAAAATACCACATCTTTTTTATCTGTTTCTTGGTTGATAGACATTTGGGTTGTTTCCAAAATTTAGCTGACAAATTGTGCTGCTGTAAACATGAGTGTACATGTATCATTATAGTACATTTTCAGTTCTTCTGGAAGAATACCTAGAAGGAGAATAGCTGGGTGGAATGGAACCTGTAATCCTAGTTTTTTTAGTCTTTTTGAAACAAGGTTTTCCTGTGATACAATTCGAGTTGGTCTTGAGATTACATTGTAGCCCATGCTGGCTTCAAACTCACAACTATTCTTCTGCCTTACCTGGCTAGTTTTTAAGGATTCCCTATACCTGATTTTCACAGTCGTTGTACCAGTCTGCACTCCCACCAACAGTGAAGAAGCATTTCCTTTCCCCCCACAACCCCACCAGCATTTGTTGATTTTTTTTTTTTTTTCGTACTGGGGATCGAACTCAGGACTTTGTGCTTGCCAGGCAGGCATTTATTCTGCTGAGCTATATATATTCCCAGGTTCTTGGTTGATTTCTTGGTGGTACCCATTTTTTGGGGGGGGGTGAGATGGCATCATAGTGTTAGTTTTCATTTCTCAAATGACCAATGATGGACATTTTTTCAAATGTTTATTTGTTTTTTGTTTTTGTTCTGAGAAGTGTGTATTCACCTCAGGTGCACATTTTTGGACTGGGCTTTTGAATTTTGGGGGCCTGACTTTTTAAAAAATTCTTCATGTGTTCTAAATAGACATCCTTTGTCCGAGGGACAATTGATTAAACCTTTTGCCCAATCTGTGAGTTTTTTATTTTTTATTTTTTTCTTTTGATGTGCAAATCTTTTTAACAGGGTGAGGCCCCAGTTGTTGATTCTTTGAAGTTTTTCCTATGCAGTTTGTTTTTTGTTCATGGACTTCCTGTTTACCCCTACATCTTCAAGATTTCTACCTACTTTGTCTTCCAGGAGAATTAGTGTCTTGGTTTTATTTATTTATTTTGTCATTTTGAGCCAGGGTCTGGTTTTGCAGTTCAGGCTGGCCTAGAGCTCATTTTGTAGCCCAGGCTGGTCTTGAACTCGCAACTGCCTCAGTCTTTTTGAGAGCTAGTATTACAGGTGTGAGCCACTGCACTTGGCATTGTTTGTTTTAATATTTAGATCTTTGATCCATTTTGACTTTAATTCAGTGCACGGTGACAGATATGGCTCTAATTTTAGTCTTAGGTTATTTTACTTCGTGAACATTACTGTATACTTACACAAACCCAGATAGTGTGGCCTACTGTCATTTAGGCCATACGGCCTAGCCTGTCAAGGCCATAGTATGTTACCATACTAAATATTCTAGGTCAGTGATGGTGAACCTGTTAGAGCACTCACTAATAACAGGCAGCCCCCTGCAGTATATGGGCCACAGGGTGGTCGCCACTGCTCTAGGCATTATAACATATATTTGGTTAAGTTATTTGTATATCTAAGTATATTAAAATACAGAGATTAATAAAAATATAATGTAAAAGATAAAAATGGTACACTTGTGTAACTGGAAGTCGTGAGGGGATGTGAAGACCTATGATTTTACTGAACACTTTTACAGCCATGGTGCACTTATGCTTCACTACATTTATTAATTTTTTCCTATAACAATAAATCAATGTTAGCTAACTATAGTTTTTTTTTTTTTTTTTTTTTTGTTTGTTTGTTTTGTGGAACTGGGGATTGAACTCAGACCCTTGCGCTTGTCAGGAAAGCACTTATTCTACTGAGCTATCTCCCCAGCCCCTTATAGTTTTTTTACTTACAAACTAACTTTTTTTTTTGTGTGGAACTGGGGATTGAACTCAGGCCCTTGTGCTTGGCAGGCAAGTGCTTATTCTACTGAACTATCTCCCCAGCCCCACAAACTGACCATTTTAAGAAACTTTTTAACTCTTGAGTTTACAAGGCAGACAAACTATGCAAAAATATTCTTTATATTTTTGTTCTATAATTTTTCTATTTTAAAAATTACTTTTTTTTTTTTTTTTGTGGTACCAGGGATTGAACCCAGGACCCTGCGCTTGATAGGCAAGCCCTTATTCTACTGAGCTATTTCCCTGTCCCCTAAAAATTATTATTTATTCTTAATTTTTGTTAAAAACCTAGATAGACATATGTATACCCATATGTAAACATACATGCTAGCCTAATCCTAAGCAGGGCCATGATCATCAATATTTTGTCCTCTGCATCTACAAATTATCCTACTCAGTAGGTCTTCAGGGGCAATAGCATGCACATGGAGCTGTCTTCTGTGATACTAATACCTAGGAGATACCTGCATGAGGCTTTTTGGAGAGGGTTTTTGAGTGTTAAACCCAAAGGTTCATGCACATTGGGCATACACTGCTCCACTGAGCTGTATCCCCAGCTTCTGAGGCTTTTTTTTTGTTTTTGTTTTTGAAAAGTCAGTTTTCAGAAATATATCCATGATCATTGGGTTTGTTGGTTTCTTCTTTATAGATTTGTTTATAAGCAGATAATATACTCAGAATAACCCTCTCTAGTTTTAATATTTGTTTTGTTGTTGTGATACATGTTTTCAAACATTTTGAGGAACTTGTTGAAATCTGTAAAAGCCTATGCTAAATCCTTCAGTGAATATTTTCTTGGGAGTTTGTTTTATTTGCTGGCAGTTTCCTTTTCTCTTGGTCTTTTCTCACCTGTGCATTGTTCTAGTTTAAGTATAAACTTATTGTATAACATCACACATGCAGTCTTCCATTGAAATGTTATGACATGATTATAATTGTTTTCACAGTTTATTGTTTTTATATCAGTTTTTTTTTTCCTGATGTTGGTGAGGGATTAAACCCTTGAGCATATGCTGTGCCACTGAGCTATGCCCCACCCTATAATCTTACAACATTTTCTCTTATTTCCTTCGGTGTTCTTCCTTCCTTTTTCTTCCCTCCCCTCCTCACTCCCTTTTTTTCTTTTTTTGGTGATACTAGGGATTTAACCAGGACCTTCTCATGGAGCTACATTTCTATCCCTTTTTAAAATTTTGAGGGCGGGCCACATAGCTCAGTGGGTTAAAGCACCTGCTTAGGCAAATACAGTGGCTAGGGTTTGATCCTCAAAGTGCTGTGCTGGCCCCACCCCTGGGGCAGTGATTGAGACTGGACATAATGGCACCTGCCTGTAATCCCAGCTCTTTGGGAGGCTGAACACAGGTGGTTCACTACGAGTCCACTCTACATAGTGAGACCCTGTAGACCCTATAGACCCTTACTAAAAAATACAAAAAGAAAAAAAGTTTTGAGACATGGTCTTGCTGAGTTGCTAAGGTACCCACGGAACTTGTAGTGCTCCTCTCTTAGTCTTCTGAATAGCTGGGATACAAGTGCTAAAATACCTGGCTTAAAATACTACTTTCATTGTGCTCTCTGCACAAAGATTTTTCACTCACTGTAGATGTCTGGGCTTTCTGTTTTTCTTTGGTATGAGGAATCAAACTCAGGAACTTGCTCTTGCCAGGCAGGCTTTGTGCTGCTGAGTTAAGTCCCTGGGCCTATATGCACCTTTTTTTTTTGGATGCTGAAAATCGAACTCAGGCAGGTACTGTGCTGCTGAACTACATTCGTGACCTTAGGTTTTCTTAAATTTAGTTCCATCTTAACTGTCCAATTATCTTTGTTTTTTTCTTCTTCCTAGAAGGAGCCCCTCTACCTTTGGCTAGGCTGCTTTATTTTTTCTCTGTTGAATTTATATTACTTATTACGTTTTAATTCTCAGAATATTTTGTCCACTTTTCTTCTTGGGCACTTCGTATCTTTGGTTGATGTTTGAAATTCTTTTAGTACCTACTGACTGTGCATTATTCTGCTTTGCCATTCTTTGTATTAGGTTATTTGTAGACATCCTTTATGGTTTTCTTATTTTTCTTGTGCCTAATTCTGTATCCCCAGAATACATAGATAAGATGGTAGAGTGAAGAGAGTAAAACAGGTCTGGATTTAAAGCATGACTCTCCTATTTACATGTTCTATGATGAGGAGAAAGATGCCTAACTGTTTAAGTTTTGATCATTTTCTATAAGGAAAGATGATAATATCTTTTTAATGGTAAAAAATTAAATTACCAGCCTATTTACTAACATTCCACTACAGGAAAAAAATTCCTTTCAGTCTCCTTTCCCTGTAACTACAGAACTAGTACATAATTTATATTTTCTAAATAATATGCATATATATTTAAATTTCAGAAATCAGATCATACAGACACTCAGTATTCTAATACAAAAAGAAGACAAGAACTGAAAAGGTAAATTCTCCAGTTTTTTTGGTATCCTATACTTTTTTGGCTAAAAATCATAAGATGGATGATTAGATTTGGTTTGATAATCTTTAATTTATTTTTTTTCATTTACTTTGATTGCCTGTTTTTTTTGTATGACAGGCTATGATTGCTGAATTTTCTTGAGAAAAAGTTGAGTGAAACAAAAACTTATATAATTGATGCTAAAATATCGATTTTAATCTAAATGGATTTGGTTTGGCTACATGTTTATAAGATACATAGCTTTGTTATGTATACAATACTAGTAAAGAGCTTATATAGGTAATTTTTTAAAAAAGATGTTATATAAATATATATTATATATAATATGGTATATAACATATAAAATTATATATATATATATATATATATATATATATATATGTAATTGATTTAGCTAAAAACTTAGCATCGATTACAAGAGCCATTACCCTTTTTTTGCGTGGTAATGGGGATTGAACTTGGGACCTTGTGCTTGCCAGGCAGTCACTTATGCCATTGAGCTATATCCCTAGCCCAGCACTGATGATAGCTAGAGAACTTGAGGAATGATTGTAGGAATAATGTAAGTTTTTTCCTTTAATT
>PVKN010037033.1:0-11303 GCA_004027915.1 Capromys pilorides
CATTTGAACATTTTCTTCCTTGAACATTTCTTTTTATTTCACAATATCTAATAAACATTTTAGTCCTTATTTATACTTTCAGTTTCTCACACTAGAAAAACAATGTGGTATTTACATTATACATGGGTGTTCCATTTGTTTTACTTAACAGTATGGTCTCCATGTGCATCCATGTACCTAGGAAAGTCTCAAGGTTATCCTTCTTTATGGCAGAATGATATTCCATTATATATTTAAAAAACAAACAAACAAACAAACAAGGGCCAGCCAGATAGTTCAGCAGATTAAAGAGCCTGCTTAGATAGACACAGGGACGAGGGTTTGATCCCAGGTGTGCCATGCTGGACCTGCCCCTTGGGCATGCTGAGAGGGTGATTGAGACTGAGCATGGTGGTATATGCCTGTAATCCCAGCACTTGAGAGGCTGAAAACAGGAGGATCACCACAAGTCGATCTGTGTACTGAGACCCTATACTAAGTACCCAAAAAACAAACAAAAACACACATCTTTATCCATTCCTCAGCAAATGAGCATTAGGGTTGTTTCTAAGATTTGGCCATTAGAAACTGTGTTATTATAAACATGGGAGTACATATATCACTGTGATATGATGCTTTTAATCTTTTAGGAAGATACCCAGAAGGAGACTAGCTGGGGGTCCAATAAGACCTCTAGTCCTAGTTTTTTGAGGACTCTCCACACTGATTTCCATAGTGGCTCCATCAGTCTGTACTCTCACCAGCAATGAAGAAGGATTCCTCTTTCCCCATAGCTCCACTATCATATGTTATTGGTTGGCAATAGCCATTCTTTCTGGGGCAAGATAGAATCTCAGCATTGTCATTACCATTTAATTGTAGAAACTATCTAATTTCTTCTTTAATTTCATTTGTGACCCATTGATTGTTCAGGAGAGTGATACTTAATTTCCATGTCTCTATGAAGTTCTTGAGATTTCTTTTGCCACTTATGTCCTATTTCATTGCACTAGTCTGATAATATCCATGGGACAGTCAATTCCTTTGCATTTACTTAAACATGTTCTATGAGATAGTATATAGTCTAAATTGGAGAATGTGTGCAGCTGAGAAGAATGTCTATTCTAATGTGGAGTGGAACATTCTGTAGACAGCTACAAAGTCCATCTGTTCAAAAGTTTGGTTCAGTTCTAACGTTTCATTGCTGATTTTTTGTGTAGTTGATCTATTTGTGACAGTGGGGTGTTCATATCCTCCAATGCAACTGTGTTAAATACTTATTTAATTTTTCATGTCCATTAATATTTCTTTTATATAGTTGTGTGCACAGGTCTTTGTTGTATATATTCTTATGATTGTTATCTCTTTCTCTAGGATTGTTCCTTTGATAGGATGTAGTGACTGTCTTTGTCTTTCAGACTTGGTTTGAAATTCACTAGGTCTGGAAATAGAATAGTGGTCCTGGTTTTTTCTGGGTTCCTGTGGCATGGAGTATTGTTTGCAGAGAGATTTAAAGAGCCGTAAGATGGAATTTGAGGCATTGGCCTAGAATATAGTTTATTTATTTTTTTTTAAATGAGAAATTTGAAGAGGTTAAAAGACCTGATAAATTGAAGCCTTGCACACTTCTATTCTGCCTTTTGGATCACTACTCCACCAAGCACAAAGTGCTCGAGCTCGTCAGCTGGGGAGCCGCAGCACAGGGTGCACATTCTCAATCACTCCTCCAGCTGATAGCAGAGGCCAACCAAGATAAGCTTAACTGCCTGTCTCAACCCAGACAGAGCTGGGTTATGAGGATAGAGGACAATTTCTGAGTCCTTAACCTGTTACTCATTAAAAGTATGGTCTATGTTTTCTTTGGAGGCACTCAAGGATTTGAAAATCATTTTTTATTAAAAAAAAAAAAAAAATAGGGACTTTCCCCTTGTGCCCGAAGGTGACTAATAGATAACTGAAAGCAGAACAAAATGTGGCGTTCATTTTGATTCAGTCTCCTTTATAATCTGAACCTTTGCTTAGCACTGCACAAACACATGTTCATCATTTGGGGAGTGTCTGTCTAAAAGCTGGTGATACAAAGTTAACTAACCCCAAATTTACATAACTGATCTGATCCCCATCCAAGAAAACATAAGACATTCAAAGTAAGAGAATAGTTGGGAGTAATGGTGCACCCCCATAAACCCAGCACCTGGGAGGTAGATCTTTGCAAGTTTGAAACCAGCCTGGGCTAAAGTGAGCTCAAGGCCAGACTGAACTGCATAATGATACCCTATCCCCAAAAGGCAAAACAAAACAAAACAAAATACCCTAAGAGAATACAAAGATATTCAACTACCAGTTAGCACGGTAGTCATGGTCCAAGCCTTGAATTCCAGAAGAGATTCTGCAAAACGAGATTGCTCCAAGCAGAGACAACGACGGACCGGATGAAGCATGACAGCCTTTTCCCAAGGTCCTCATGCAAAGCTAGAACAAAGTAATAATTGACACACCCTAGCCTTAGGCCAGTTTCATCCTCATCAGAGCTGCACCTGCTCAGTTTGTCAAGCTGAAGTCCTTGCCAGTAACTCTGCCGAACAGATCTGCCTGTGCCTAACTCTGATGTGTGTTTTGCTGTGATAAGTGAAGAATCTGCTCCCTGGATGAGCTGAGGTCCCCATCTCCTCTCTGAGGGTTGTTCTGGGACCCCCCCCTCCAGGAACGCATAGACTTGTTGAAAATAGTGAAGATGACGTTGCCTTAAACCGTTAAATTTCAGAATTTTATTATGCAGCAGTAAGTAACTGACATCCTGAAGAAAAGCAAAGACCAAAGGAAAATCGTTTAAAAGCTGACTCATTTCTTGCCATGAATTAATGACTACTGACTATGTTCCTGAGGTAGAGTAAGCTAACCAGTAGTTTATTCTTACTGTTTCTGATAGCTGACCTGCTTCAGACTCCTGTTGGCTTGATCTTATTCTTTGTTAAGAAGTGACTATATCTCTGATTGTTCAGGTCCCCTTAACTCCAGCTGAAATGTGTATTTGGAAAGTACTTTTGGTCATTCAAAGTGTAATTTCATCTTATGCTTATTATTCTGCTTCTAATTCATATTGTTCAGACCAACATGGTAGTGCTACCGGGTACTGCTGGTTAGCTACCTTATAAGACTTCATGCCAGAAATGATGGCACCCACCTGCAATCTCAGTCCTCAGGAGGCTGAGGCAGGAGGACTGAAAATTCAAGCCCAGCCTTGGCAAGTTAGCAATTTAGTCTGAAAGTGAATTTAAGAAGGGGCTTGGAGGACATAGTTCAGAGTAAAGACTTTGGGTTCAATCCCCAGTACTACACGACAGACAAATAAACAGCAACCACTTCATCATTGGTGGGTCTATCTTGACCCCGCAGAGTAAGAGGCTTGAGGATGATAACAATGAAATTTCTAGGGGACTCAGAAGTGTTGCCATGCTGAGGAAGGCGGATATTCATTTAGGGCCTGGGAGGTGCCTTATTTCATACATGAGGTCTCAAAAACCATGTGACCTGCTGAACCTATGTCTACACTGGTTTTGTCTGTCTGCCTATCTCTGAATGCTGTGTTAAAAAACCCATTAACTGTTGATGAATACAGATGATACAGTTCAGAAACAACTGTTTCCCCAGAAGTGTTTGCTACAGTACTGAAGAAACAAAAGAGTCTATGCTAGCAGGTCCCAAATGAGAGCTCCTGGGCCCTCCCAGAAAGAAAAGATGAAGGAGAAAGGACTAGTAAAGTAATGAGAGTAAGTTTAAAAGAACAAAGAAGAGTATCAAGAGAGGGAGAGAAAGCAAAAGAGGAGGACAGGCTGTGTACGTTGCAGGGTGCAGCAGCCCCCAGATGAGCAGTCTCCCTGCCCCCAGGCTCACTACTCTCTTCAACAGAGCTGCTTGAAAACCCTTCCATAACCTTGTGATCATGCCAGCCCCTGATTTAAGATGCTTGCAGCTCCCCACTGTCTTGTATTGAGTCCAAACCCTCTGCATTGACATTCAAAGCCATCTTCAAGTGAACCTTATCAGTCCTCTTGTCTGACCCCTGCCTGACCCTCCTCTTGCCCTCTGTTATGTGTCTGAATGTCCTATCAAAGTCTCATATGGTCATGGGGCTAGGGCTGAGCTTTTCAGAGATGGCTATATCTAGAGTTTGTGATTGCTTTGTAGTCTAACCTAATCTTGCATCATCTACTTGAACTAGTTGGGTTTCTACCCTGCCCTCGTCTTGTTTACCTGTCAGGTGACAGGTTCCTCTTCAGGTGGGCCAGCCAAAGCTAGCTAGATCCAAAATGGGTGCCAAGTGACACCAGACAAACCATAACTTCACTACAATGCATCTGTGTGCTGAAAGACCTACTCCTCAGAATGGTGAGTGGACAATTGCCACGACTAGAACCAGAAAGAAACTCAAAAGCTGCAGAAAGAATTCTCCAGAGTTGTTGGAAAATCTTCACCCATTCTCTGAAAAGACTTGAGCACTCATGGCCTTTGTTAGCCTATCCCTCCCCTTCATATCTATATCCTCCCGGGCCCAAAGGTTGAGAAGTTGATTTGCAAGTTTACCTCCCCTTTCCATTCTTTAGGAGAGATAAAATTCTCCCTCACTGTTCAGTTGGTGCTTGAACTTTGTATCCATTCCATAATTCAAGTGAGAAAGAGGACCCAGATTAAGGTAAGAATGTCTCATTCTTCCCTGTTGACCAGCGCAATGCCTTTTAGTAGTCCACTTCTAGTTAATTTTCCCTTACCATGGAGTTTCATAAACATAAACAGTCCAGGTACAGGTATAAGAAGGAAAGGGACAGCTTCATTTGTTTGTTTTCTGGAACAGAGATGTCTTCTAGAAATTAAGCGTGAGCACCTGGCTTTTTCCCATCATTTTTTCAAAAGCAAAGTACGGAAGGAGTAGAGAAAGAAGAAACTCAAGAGGTGATATGTATATGCACCAATTCACCAGGATGAATGTGCTCATTGTAGACTGCAAATATGTAGTAATACTTTTTTTTTTTTAAATAAAGAAAGCTAAAAAAGCAAAAGAAGAGAGAGTGTTCTTTCCTTGCTCTACTTTTTTGTTTTCTCTAAGAGGATCCTATCCTGGTAGTCCTCCTCAGCACTCTTTGAAGTTGAGTTTGTTGCTCCTGGCGGGGGTGAGCCTGCCTGTCATCCACTTGAGTTGTTGAGAGTATAGGGGACTGCCAGCTATCCGGAAGACTCTGGGCAAGGTGAGTCATAACGGCAAAGGGGAAGTGGGAATGGGAGACACTCTAATGTCTCCGTTTGAGGCACATTAGTAAAGGTAAAAATGGTAAAGGAATAGAAAAGATACAGCATTTGACAGCAGTATACTGCAGCTGGCTCACAAGCCTGTGAGAACCAATTCTAGGCTCCTTCTCCCTGTTCTGTCACTGACATAACATTGTTATGGTATGTCATTGGTAGTTCAGTGGGTTTTGGGGGGGCCAGGGGTTCTTGGAATCAAACTGAGAACCTTGCACTTGCCAGGTAGGTGCTGTACCAATGAGCTATATCCTCAGTTCCCCCTGAACTACGTCCTGCTTGATGTTGGCTTTTTCATGCTACAAGAATCAAGAGATGCTACAAATCAGGGCTTCCCTGCCACCCATTGAGAGCCAGTTGTAAAGCATGTGTTTTAAAGTCAGATGTTCATGGGTAAGGAGATCAATAGATGGGCAGTTACATGATAAATACATCAAGAATGCTTCCTATAGAATCTAGTGGGTGGATATATGGAGCTTCACAGTGTGTGGTTTATTTATTTATTTATTTTTTCCATTAGAAAATCTTTGCAATAAAATGGTAGGGAATAAAACCCTAAAAGTGAAAGACCAACAAATCAAACTCTAACCTTACTAAAGAGTAAAAAAATTCCTTTGCTTTTAAATTTAAGGCTTTAGTTATTAAAGTGAACAGATGCTCAATACTGGTGGGGCCCAAACCAGACTTTATGGGGCCCCGTTCCTGAAGTGCCAAACTCCAGAAAGGGCTCAGGTCTGAACAGCTGGGAGAGGGGAAGCTGAGATCCAGAAAGGCTGCCTTTCTCTTACCTGCAGTCAGATCAGTCACTTGCAAAATCTGGATCAAGTTGTAGGCTCCTTGGCCGCTCACCTAGCAACACAGAGTTCTTGCCTAGCCAACTTAGTGTTGGCTAAACCTAGCATTACTTTTATGGAACGATAAGTACAAATGAAAAGATGATTTTTTAAATAATTTTAATAAAAAATAAATACTTATTAACATCCTCTGATGACATTCTTTAAATAAATGATTTCATTTAGTTTTTTTTATTAGTAACATCTGTCCTATACACATTATTACTTAAAAAATTTTGTTGTGGTAAAAACATGTACCATAAGATTTATACTGTTAATATGACTTTAAAATATATGAAACAGTATCATAACTATAAGCATAGTCTTGTACAACAGAACTCTAGAATGTACACACTTTGTATAATTGAAATGCTACACCTGATTTTTAATGCTCATGACAGCCTGCAAAGAACACCTTGCTGTTCTCATTTTTCAGTGAGAGATGGAAAGCAAGAAAAATTAAATAATTTACCCAAACTCACTCAGTAATTGCCTGAAGCTGGATTCAAATCCATTTTTGGATCCCTACAGCCCAGTCTTCTATTTTCCTCAATATTTGCTAGTGTCCTAAGAAAACATCCCTCTTAATATTATTAAACAGAGCTCTTTGCTACTAGGATTTTTATATTATATTGTTTATAATTAATAATCATGCTTATATGTAATGATTACTTTAGTAATTGAATTGTACAAATTGTATAAATCTCATAATTATATTATTGCTATGCTTTTTCTCCACCTGAAGTTCTTCTCTCTTTCTGTTTTACTATTACAGTTGCTCTGTTGGTTGGCTTATGTAGCTATTAACATTTCCACTAATAGGTCATAACGCTAAGCTTCAGGATGTTACATCCTCCATCTAAGGTTCAATCTGGCACATCATTGATGAAACCAAATCAGAGCTGAGTCGTGACCTCAGCACTGAGCTCTTTCCACCAGCTCACCACCCTCTCTGGGGCCTTCCCTTGATGGCCTGGGGTTTTCTGAGCCATGTGTGCAGCTCTCTCCAACCTTGTGATTATCATTCCAGCATTTGCTGACCAAAGACACAACAGGGACTATATTCCCCAAGTTCAGTGGCTCTTCATTTTGAATCTGGTAGATTTCAGTATTCAGTCTAACTAGATACAAGTTCACATATGTTCTAAGTGTCCCTGTGATGGACTTGAGTTTAAAAAGAAAACTAAGGTAGAAAAAAAAAAAAATGAAAGCACACAGAACAGAGAGACCCAAGTTCCCCTCAGGCACTGATGACGCTGGTTTAGTGAGATGAGATCCCAGGGAATCAGGAGGCTGTTCTCTGACTTGCCCCTAAAATCCACCAAAGTAGCAATCAGATTTAGGGAGATGCCCTGGCAGGCATTGGGAAGGTATCACAGACCCCACACCCACTAATTGTGGACATATATTTTGTTCAAAAAATGTCTTCCTCAGGGTGATCAAGAAGGTCCTATGGAGCTGGGCCAATACCCAGGTAGTGTGTGCCTGTAACTCCAGCCTCAGAAGGCTGAGGCAGGAGGATTGTTTTGAGCTCAGGCCACCAGGGTTACAAGTGAGTTCAAGGCTGACCTGAACTATATAATGAGACCTTGTCTAAAAAAAAAAGGTCTTATGGAGATCACTTTGGATTTGCTGCATCAATACCACCACACAACCCAGGTGACACCAATGGAAATGAGATTCTGAGGTCCCAGTTTTGCCTGAGTCAGCAGAGAAAAATAAAGTACAATAGTCCAAAAGTATAAGAACAACACTCTCACCCTTTCTCTTCACTTCCCTTTTCCTCCCTCTCCTATCCTGCCGCTTAGCTTGGTATCCACAGAGTGTAAGTGTCTCCTGTGGGGCATCGCTGTCGCCTTTTACCAAGTCAGCTGATTCTTTCAGTCAGAGCCTAGGCCATGGTTAAGGCTGAAGAAGGTCTCTGGCACTTGTGAGCACATAGGGAGCTGCAAGAGTCCTGCACCACTAGTAGGAGGAGTTGGGACCACTTGTCTAGAGAATGAGATAGCAATACTGAATTGGAATTTACTCTTTCGGTGCATAATTGGCTCTTTTACCCACAGGTTCCACATCAATGGGTCTAACCAACTGAGGATTGAAAATGATGTTTAACAACTGCATCTAAACTAGGTGTGGTGGTGCAGCCCTGAAACTCCAGCACTTAGGAGGCTGAGGCAGGAGGATCAATATGAGTTTGAGTCCAGCCTGGGCTACAAAATGAATTCAAGGCCAGCTTGAATTGCATGGCGAGATCTTTCCCTCCCCACTGCAAAAAAGAAAAAAAAAAAAACATTGCATCTGTAATGCACATACACCGATTATTTTCTTTTCATTTTCCAAAAACAATATAGTAGAACAAGTATGTATGTAGCATTTCCACTGTACTGGGTCTATGAGTGATCTAGAGATGCATGCAGAAGGGTGGGCATAGGTGATAAGCAGGTCCTATACCATCCTAGGTACACCCTGAGTGTGCATGAATATGGTGTGTAGCAAAAGTGTGTGCAGAGGCTGTGTGTACTGAGGCCTGGGGCGGGCTACAACCAACTCCTTGTGCGTACTGTGGGATGCTTAAGCAAGAAGATGGAGTGGTGCAAGCCTATAATCCCCTGCTTGGAGGTTCAGGCTTTGTCTACCCTATGGTGTCCTATTGTCCCACTCACACGAGAAGTGCCACTAGGGAATGTACTGTGGATGGCTGCAACACTGCACAGGTGTGTACAGCCTTAAAGTGCAGGTGTCATAAGAAGGACAGAGCGCTCACATCTTAGGGTAACTGGACTCTCAGGGGCTCTGTAAAAAGACATCACACTGAATACTGAGTAATGGGATGCTGATGGGACATGAGGTGGGCACAACCCCCTACTGGAAGGATCAAAAGGGACAATAGTGTGGCCAATAATCTCCTGAACCATGCAGCTTACAGAGCTGAAATCATTAGAACAGCACTGGACTGTTGTCCAAAGTGAGAGTAACCCGTCCTTCTGGGTTCTCCTGGACCCAAGTGTTTCAGGAGAATCCCAGGGCCAGGTGGACCTGCAGGGTGGGAAGATAAGACAGATATCTCACTCTGGAGAGATGCCTGCTAAATGCAGAAACTCATGGGCCCAATTTAAGAATCTGCCCACAATGTCACTGGGGGATGGGGGAACTTCTCATGTAGCTCAGTGGATTAAAGCACATGATTCGGCAAACTCACTCGTACATCCAGGACCATGGTTCAATACCCACCCCCAGATGGAGCATGAGACCTGCCCTTAAAGCCACCTGAGCTAGCCAAACAAAATAAAACAAAACAAACAAACAAACAAATCCTTCCAAGATGTCACTAGGGGTAGGTGGGGAAAGGGCAAACTGAATGAACATGATTAAAAGCAGTGATTAAAAATCAGTATAAGGGCCAGCTCAGTGGATTAAAGCGCCTGTAAGCAGGTGCAGGAGCTGTGGGTTTGAGGGTCCCAGGGCGTGTTGAGATGGCAATTGAGACTGGGTGTTGTGGTGTGTGCCTGTAATCCCAGCTCTTGGGAGGCTATAAACAGGTGGATCACTATGAATCTGATCTAGTAGTGAGACCCTGAACATCCTGTCCCTGTAGACCCTTCCCTAAAAACAAATGTATATAATGGTGCATTCCTGTAAGACAGCACTTGGAAGGATGAGACAAGAAGATCCCTTGAGTTTGAGGTCAGCCTGGGCTGCATAGTGAACCTCCAAAAAAAAAAAAGAAAGAAAAAGAAAATATAAGGCCAGATATAGGGGCACATACCTGTAACCCCAGCACATGAGAGGCTGAGGCAGGAGGATCACTGTGACTTGAGGCCAGCCTAGGCTACTAAGTGAGTTCAAGGCCAACCTGAACCATATAGTGAAACCCCCTCAAAAAGACAAGCAAAATACACAAATAGAACGCACACACATATGGAGAGAGAGGCAAAGAGAGACAGAGATACAGTGATTTCATTTTATTAAAATGGAAACAAACCAAAAAATAATTCTTATATATTTTATTTGTTTGTAAAGAATATGTCTCAGCCAAAATAGTACTGTGGGATGCTTAAGCAAGAAGATGTAGTGGTGCAAGCCTATAATCTCCTGCTTGGAGGTTCAGGCTTTGTCTACCCTATGGTGTCCTATTGTCCCACTCACACGAGAAGTGCCACTAGGGAATGTACTGTGGATGGCTGCAACACTGCACAGGTGTGTACAGCCTTAAAGTGCAGGTGTTGTAGGAAGGACAGAGCGCTCACATCTTAGGGTAAGAGGCCCATCACTGTTGATAGTTTTGCAGCCTTGCTGAAGCCTAAACACTCAGGTGGTCCAGTCTTGTGTGCATGCCATAGCTAGTGTGTTTCCTGGAGGAGCTGGGCTCTGAGATGAATTTTAAATTTGAGGAGGACCTCTTGGACTTGGATAGGCACCAGGAGCCTCTCATGACAACTTGCAGGAAAGAAAAGAGACCCAAGGTCTTTTGCATAATTGACGGGGAAAAGATCCATACATGGAACTGGGAGATGATATAATCAAGGATAATTTGATAAAGAGCTCAGAAATCAAATGTGAATAAGTTGAATCCACTGATTATGTTTTCAAAGATACAGGTGTGAAAAAAACAGATTTTAACTAGTGTTGTGAACTATTTGTGAGAAAGAGCTGGAGGCAAAGCTATAGTTAGTGGTTTTTGTTTTATTTTGTTTTGTTTTGCTTTTTTGAGACAGGATCTCGAGATGCAGTTCAGGCTGGCCTTGAGCTCACTTTGTAGCCCAGGCTGGTCTTAAACTCCAATGATCCTGTTGCCTCAGCCTCCCAAGTGGAGGTTACAGGCATGGGCCACCACACCCTGTCAGTTAGTGCGTTTTATGGCAGGTGGGATGGACTTTCCAGGAGAAGAAGCAAGAAGGAAGGGTAGGAAAAGGGGAGGGTGAAGAAACAAAATGCAAAATGAAAAAAGTATAGTTGTTCCAGTTGTGGAAAAACTGTTTGGAAGTTGCCAGCCAGAGATGGTAACAATGGGTAATCAAGTGGTCCAGGGGGAAATGTGTTAGGTACTTGAACAGAGAGGGTTAGCTCTCTGTTAAATACAACGGAGCATGATTACATTTTATGTTAATTCATAACACTCCAGCCTTCACGTTTACTTTTCCTTGTATGTTAGATTGACCCTTTATTTTCCTCTTACAGATATCCAACAAGATT
>PVKN010037034.1:0-11310 GCA_004027915.1 Capromys pilorides
AATTACTTATTGAAAACGTCTTATTAAAGAGAAGAACTGAGGGGCATAGAAACATGTCACCAATAAAACTACTTCCCTCTTATTGATAAAGTCCAGTTCAGACAGGAAAATCATGCTGCTTGCATGCAAATATGAAATGGAAAAATCCTTTTTAGGCTTTTGATAAGGTACTTGGAGCAGAAAAAAAATTTTTTTTTTGTTTAATCATAGAGAACAATTTATTAGAGAAGAAAGAAGACAGAAAAGGAGAGCTAGCTGCTCTTTCTTAATATCATTGCTTCCTTCCCTTGGTATGATAGAGCACAATTTTCAAGTAGGCAATAATGTACTAGGTTAAAAAAATATATTTCCAAGTCTCTCTTACATATATAATTTCATAAGTGATACCAGTTGGGTCAATGATAAAAAAGTAAAAGCTTAAGGATAGAATGTATGGAAATACTTTTTAATAGTTGATAAACTATTGCTAGTACACTTTCCTGGTCTACGAACTGTCTCATTTTCCTGCATGCAATTTGATAGGCATGATAGGGGTCCATAGGCATGATTGGAGTCCATTTATCTTGTAGTAATAGAGTAAGTATGTCAGCTCAGACTTCAAATATGTCATTGATTCTTTGATGAGGTCAGAATTGTTGTGGATTGACTGCTTATGAAATTCTATCACAAATATTTAAATAATTTAATCAGTCAAATTTCTAACAGGTAGGACGTACACATTGTGGCAAGCTATTGTTCCTATTGAAAAAAAAATCAGATACATTGCGACTATATTTTTTAAGGTATCAAATAGCTGTGAGACCAAGTTTATGAAATTAAAGTTCCAGAGAGGGAATAATCATCCTTAGATAGGTAGGTAGGTGAACAACAGTCACTGTGCAGAGAAGATCATTCAGTAGGTAGAGGGACTCTACTGAGAAGACATGAATCATGTTTTAGTGGTCATTCAGGGATACGGTGAAAAAAGAAAGCTTGCAGCACTTGAAATACTTGTCTAGCTTTTCTCACAGGTCATTAATCATGTTGCACTGGTAGCTAAGGAGTTAGGCTAAAAGCTTCTAAAAGGCAAGGCAAAATCTTCCTGTCACAATACTTAGGAAAAGGAGAGCGATGTCTCAAACACAGAGCCAAGCTCTCCTTTAAGACATTTGTTAGGCTTTAAAATATAGGAAGAAGAGGCTGAAGGCTGAGAATCTTGCAGGTATGGAGGTGGATTGTCCAGAGTTTCTCAGAGTTGAAGAGCAGGAAATTCATCAGGATCTCAATAAAAAGCTGAAGAAAGCCCGAGGAAAGAGGACGACTCAGAGGTTCACTTGCGTCTTAATAAAACTGACACCCAGTCCTAACTCAGGTCAGTACTTCACTTGATCATGTAATCAGCCTCTCATCTTACATGCTAGCAGAGGACAGGAAAAAGATATTTATATGTTTTTTAATATGCAGAGTTTCATATACAATAAAAAAACTACTAGATATACAATGAGGCAAGACAAAAATGATTTGTAATGAAGAGAAAAGTAGTCATCGAGGTAGGCCACACATGGTCTAGATATTAGAATTTGCACATAAGGAACATAAAATAACTTTGTCTAATATGTTTAAAAAATAAACATATGGGAAATAAATGAAATCATAAAAAATTTAACCAGAAAATTTCAATCTGTAAAATAGAAATAGAAATAAACAACTAAAAATAAAGTATTTGAAATCATGAATTCAATAGATAGGCTTTATGAGATGGACATAGAAAAACATAGATTAAATGAACCCCAAAACAGCTGAAGAGCAAGCTGTCCATGAAGCAAAATGAGAACGACTGAAAGAACAAAACAGTATAACACACATGAGTAGAGATGTGCTTGTATTTCAAATGTGGGGGAAATCAGTATTAATTTGTAGTGTTTACTGATTACCATGGTGTAAAAGCTTTCACCATGGTGATTATAAGCTACCAGTGATTTACTAGCCCACACCTAAAATTCTTCAATATTTAACATCATTCTGACCAGCTGCTGCAAGTTGGAACCAGCACACCTCTACATGTGGATCATATCCACAAAGCCTAAACTATATTTAACTTGAGATCTTGAAAGAGAAAAGATAAAGAATGGGAAAGACCTTGAGTGTTTAAATCAAGAATATTCCAAAACTTTTGGAATCATCAGTTCACAGATTAGTGATTTCAATGAATTACAAGCATAACAAATACAAAAAGACTATGTGTAGGCATATCATGGTAAAACTGCTATAAACAAAAGTGCAACAGGTTGAATGGTAACACCCAAAAAGGTATGTACAGGTCCTAACTCCTGGAACCTCTGAATGTTTCATTATTTGGGAAAAGGAAATTTGCAGATATTATTAAATTAAGGATTTTTGAGATGAGGCAGTCATCAGGATTATTTAATCTAGCTGGGCCTTAACAGTTACCCCAAACCTGTTCTAATACAAGGATGGGGTTGGAGAGATAAATTATCTGCATTAATTATGAAAAATAGACGGTACTATTATGGATCATATACACATCAGAATACAAGAGACTATTGTGAAAAATGTCTCACCAGTACATTTGCATAAAGTTGGGTGAAATGGGTACATGTTTTATGAGAAAATATAAAGCTGACAAAGAAGAAATAAAAAATTCAAGTATTGTCTTTTTAAAAAAAAGTCCATTGAAAACACAAGTATTCCATTATGAGAAATTATACATTTGATGGACACACAAGTGAACTCTTATAAACATTTATATAAGAAGTAAAACTGATGTTTCCTTATTTTTTTTCTTCTGTATTTAGGACAGACATAGATCAGACTGTAGTGATCTTCCTGTTTTCATCCTCCCAAAGTGCTGGGATTACAGGTGTGCTTCCCACGCCCAGTCTCAATCACTGGCTCAGCGCGACCTGGCCACTGCGCTCTGCCTAAGCAGGCATATTAGTCTGCTGAGCTTTCAGGCCGGCCCCCTAAATTGTTTAATAAAAAATAATACTTATTTTTATCAGGCTCGCCTAAGCTTGATATTTTAAGCTAACAAGGAAATTACAAACACAAAAAGCAAAAGAAAGTAAGAAAGAAAAAATGTAAGGGAGTAAACTATAGCTACAGTCTTATGAAAGTGAAGACGTTTAAAGAGTAAAATATGCTACCTCAGTGCCAGCAACCAGCTTAGGAAGAACTGAGGACTGGCAGCAGGCTCGGCCAGTAGTCCAACTGGCCGCCTCTTCCCCTACACCACAGGACCAGGCCACTGGGGAAATACCAGCCACACAGTAAGACCCCGATTAGGGTACATATTCCTAGATACATATTAATTACTTAAATTGAATCAAGAAGGTATAAAAATTTGGCATAACCTAGTATCAGTTAGTTAAATTGAAAACACAATTAATAAATAAATGAAAGCCCAGGTCCTGATGAATTCACAGCTGAATTGTACAAGACATTTAGAGAGGACTTAATGCCAAAACTATTAAAACTCTTTGAAAGTAGCTTTTTTTCTGGCTGGCTCAGGTTGCCTTTAAGGTGAATCTAACATGGCATGTGGAGCTAGGAATCGAAATGTGGTCTCCCACAACTATGTTTGCCCAGGCCAGGTGCTTAAACAACTGAGCTAAGTAGCAAGACCTTTTAATGAAATTAATAGGGAAGTAATTCTCCCTAACTCACTTTTGGAGGCAAGTATTACCTTGATGACAATACCAGAGAAAGACCCAGTCAAAAAGGAGAACTAGAGGCCAATCTCACTAAGGAAGATAGACTTAAAACTCCTCAACAAGATACTGGCAACGGATTGCAGCAATTAATCAAGAAGATTATATGCCATGTCCAAGTAGGATTCATAACAGTGATGCTGGATGGTTCAACACATGTAAGTCAATAAATGTAATACAATATGTTAATAAAGCCAAAGACAAAAATCATATAATCATCTCAATAGATACAGAAAAAGCTTCTGATAAAGTCCAGCATCCACTCATGATAAAACCCTACAGAATATCAGAATAGATGGGCTTTATCTATATCTAATAAAAACCATCTATGACAAGCCAAACCAGCTAACATAGAAGATGGACACCAGCTGAAAGGCTTCATTCTAAATTCAAGAATAAAATAAGGATGTCCACTATCACTGCTCCTATTCAATGTAGTTCTGGAAACATTGAACAGTGTTATAGTTTTGCAAGGGAACAATACAATATAGGACATGTATTTTATAAGATTATTCATAATGAATCACCAAAGAATCATATACAAAAAGAGTGCAAGAAATCTGTCCACACTAAAGACAAAACTTCAGCTGAGGGTCTCCCACCATAATGTCCAGCATGAATCTAGTTGAAGATCTAGAGCTCATAATAACGCCTCCCACAAGTCCAACTGGAAGCCTAGAGCTCATAACAATGTTGCATGCAGGGCCTCTTCATGAATCTGTGTTGGGAAGGTCCAGAGGTCAGTGGTGGAAGTGAGACAGTTTCTGCCAGTGGGATGAAAGGTCTGTGATTGCAGTCTGAGAGATCTGCACTGGAGCCAGTAAGCAACACTCAAAAGTAAGAACCAGAGCTTCCCTGCAAAGTACCACAGCCATCTGCAGCAACAGTGAGGTCCTGGGCTCCTCCAACAATGAGGAAAGCTGAGTTCCTGTCAGAAAAGCCAACGTGAGAAGCTCCTGTATGAGACTGAGCAGTGCACCATCCTCCCCTCTGGAGCCAGAAAGCAATGCTTAAGATGAGACTCAGAGCTCCCCAAAATGAACTGCAGCCATCCTCAGAGACAAGGAGGTCCCAAACACCTCCCCTGATGATAACAACCAAGTTCACTAGGAAAGCCATCATGACAAGGTCCTCCAGGAGGATAGCTGAAGAGAAGATGGCTCCCTGGCAGCTTCTCTAAACAGCTTTCCACAACAGCCTTTTCTGCTGCTGCTAACAGTCCTCAGGTGGGCCTTCTACACTAACAGCGCACTAGTTAGCGTCAGCTGGGTGTTACAAATTGGCCACCAGGTGGCAATCCAGAGCAATTATGCAAGAAAACTAAAGGAAATAAGAATAAGCTAAATTATCATTATTTACAGGTGACATGATACTCTACATAGAAGACTGCAAAAACCCCATCAAAAGACTTCTAGAATTGGTAAGAAAATTCAGTAGTATGGCTGGATACAACGTTAACTCTCAAAAATCAATAGTATTTCTGTATAGAAACAATAAATTCATTGAGAGACTAGGGAAACAACATTCTTCACATTAGTATTCTCCCTCCCAAAAAAATCCAAAGCAAAAAACATGGGAATCATGTTACAAAGGTTGTAAAGGATCTAAACATTAAAATTACAGTACTTGGAAAAAGGTGGTTGAACAGGTTTATCACAAAATGGAAAGATATCCCTTGCTCATAGATAGGAAGAACTGCCTTTGTGGAAAAGGCCATATTCTAAAAGCTGTTACAGAGATTTAATGCATTCCCCATCAAAATACCATCAGCATGCTTCACAGATCTAGAGAAAATATCCCTAAAATTCATTTGGAACCAGAAGAAATAAAAGAATAAGAAAGAAAAGAAAAACCAGGGGGATTTATTTCACAGAGAGGTAGCTTAATATTAAAACATCAATTAAGGCAATTCAGACATTATCTGGAAAAAGGCATGTTAGGAAATCAAATATAGACCTTGAGAAAAGTTATAAATTGAAATATTTTAATAATTTTTGAACAGTTAAAATATTTTAATAATTTTTTAAAAACTTGGAAATCATGGAACAAAATGGAATTTTCTTATTTTGGGAAAAGTGCTTACTTAAAAACCATTAGGAGACACTATATTAAAAACTGAAATATTCAAAAATTTCCCTGTGAGATTAGGAAGACAGGGAGGCCTGTTAACATTGCTTCCATTCAGTGTTTTCTGGAGACGTTAGGCAATGCAACAAGGCAAGAAATGAAGTGAAAAAGGACTGAACAAAAAGACAAGTATATTTTCATATGACATGATTACATAGACTAGGAATCTATAGGTGAATTACTAAAATCAATAAGAAAATTTAATTAATTAGAATTAAGTTACATATGTGATTTAAATTTTCCATATGTTGGTAGTAACCAAATAGAAAATAAATCTGTGAAAATGATACCATTTACAATAGTTTCCCCAAAATCTCATAGCTAGGAATAAATGCAATGAAAAATGGTCAAAAAGCTACAAAATAGTATTGAGGAAAACCTCATAAAAAACCTTTATGGGTATGTCAAATCTCTGGTTTGGGAAACCTGATATTGTCAAAATATTTTTTCCCAAGTTAACCTATAGTTTCTATACTACCCTAAGAAAAATCTCAGGAAGTTTATTGTGGGATTTGAGGTATCGATTCTAAAGTTCTCATGGAAATGCAAAGTATCAAGAGTAACCAACACAATATTAAAAAGAAGAAAGAATTTGGGGAATTTAATCTATCATATGTCAAGTTTATTCTAAACCTATAGTAACTGAGACAATGCAGTATGAGGCATGGTAGAGAAACTGGTTAGTGAGAGCTGAGTAGAGAAAGCTCCTGTACATCTCAGTCAGCTCACGGAGAGCTAGGGCTGGGCCGTACTTTAGTAAGAAAAAAGCTTTTTAGCAAGTGGTGTCAAGATTAGGGGTTATTTCTACCTCAAAGCCTTTATAAATATTAAATTTATGTGGACTGCAGATATAAATTTTAAAAGTAGACCAAAAAAGCTTTTAGAATAAATGTAAGAGAATATCTTTATGGCCATGTTGTTATCCTTCCTCTGTGGTCATTTCCTTCCAAATTCAGGGTTCATCTCATTCAACAGTTTGTTTGGAAGGGCATTTAAGTTTCTCCTCCCTTCCTTTCACGCCATCAGCCTTATCTATCTTTTCTGTGCCACCATAATGGGGTATGTGCAATCCTCTGAAGCTCTTTGGCCTACCCTTCAAGACCTTTCCTCAGCCATTACTCTTTTACGTTCCACTTACCAAATGCAACAGCGCTTCTGTGGCCAAACTCCTGGGACAGTGAGGACCTCAGATTTGACATCTTGGTTTTTTCTTAACTTCTCTTCCTCAGTTCTTTTTCAAAGGTTTTCCTTGCTTGGGGCTGGGGATTTAGCTCAGCAGTAGAATGCTTGCCTAGCAAGCTGGAAGCCCTGGGTTTGGTCCTTGGGACCAAAAGTAAAAAATAAATCTCCTCTAGAAGTTACACTTGCTTTCTTGCTGAGGTTGTAACTTCATTTATGTAATATTCTCTGACATCTTCAGGATGATTACAGTATAATGCTTTTGTGTAAATCTACCTGATTTTTCCCTTGATATTTAAAAAGGAACTACTGGAATTAAGAAAGAATCCCTACAAGCAAAAAATAAGAAGAACAGCAAAAATAGGGCTTGCTCTTTTTCTGAAGCCTGGCTAAAAGGAATCACCTTGCCTAACCATAAAAAATCTAACTATTGCTGTGAACATAGGAGAATTGTTTTCTTTCCCCCCCTCTGGGTACCTGTTCCGTCTATATTTGTGTAAAACAAAACTCAAGCATTGAGCTTAAGGGGGAAGCACTCCAAGAAAACATGATTAAAATGTGCTTCTAAAAAGGCATTTTTTTTTTAATACGTCTGTTGCTTGTGCTTGCTAGAAATTTTCCACTTCCCCTTTGCTTAGTCAACTTTTGCCTTTGTATAGAAATCATGTCTTCAGGGGACTCTTTCAAGATCTCTCTCATTATATGAAATTATTCTGTTACAGGCCCTTGCAATCTGACCTCTCCCCTTCATAATACTTGTCACAATCATTTGTAGGATACTTATTTCTACTAGAATATAGGGCAAAGATCTGTTAAATTTTGATATTTAATATATCATTAGTATCTTGAACAAAAACCAGGAGCTGATACAGTCTCAACAGATATCATGAAGCCCTGTATTATGTGCCCCACTCATAGTGAAAAATTTATATATATATGTATATTTTTAAAAATTTTTCTTCTGCAAAGCTTTACTCCAGAGGGTCTCTGTCCTTCTTGGCAGCTGCATTCCTCATGGCGGTCAGCCCATTGCTCAGCTCCTCACACTTCCTCTTGGCGTGGATGTGCACTCCCATGCTTTGCTTGATGAACTTGACGGTGTGTTTGACCTTGGAGACATTGAGCAGCTCCATGGTGTGCTGCTCATAGCGGGCAAAGCTGCATATCTCTCAGATCATTTCCCGCAGGAACTTGGTGTGTTTGGTGAGGCGTCCGCGGTGGCAGCCGTGCCTCGGTTTGCTGACATTCTTAGTCACCTTGTGGCCCTTGTTGAGGCCCATGGCCATGGGTTAGAAGAGGGCCATAGCTACTGTTCTTCAGTGGTTGCTGTGGTGGAAGCTAATATATAATTATGTTGGTGATGAATCCCTGCATTCATCCGTTTTCTCATAGGAGGGACAAGCTAACATACTTATTTTCAAAGGACAATGTAGCTAGATGAACAAGGTTAGAAGTTTAAAAGGAATGCCTGCCATTGCAAGCAGAGAGTGGGCTCCTATCTATCGTGGCCCAAGCTGGTGAAACAAGCGCCTACAGTGTTGTAGTTGAGGTTTGCAGTGATTTGCAAACCTGAGGTTTCCTTAGGTCAGTGATGCTTCCGTAGAATCACCAATCAATTCAGGTTCCACAAACGCCCCTATCAGTAAGCTGAGTTTTGGTTTGAAATACTATTAGGTAGTACTAAACTAGAGTGAGGAGAGGAGCAGTTATGCAACTGGCAGCAGGACTCCTGGAATCCCTGGCCATCTAGCTGGTGAACTTACTAGCCGTCACTTTATAACTTCACAAGACTATGGTTGCAAATTTTGAATGATGCAATTATTTAGTTTCCACTAAATAGTGGGATTTTCCTATATTTATTGAGTTGAAGGACTGTACTCTCGTTTCAAGATCTATGCAGAAGTTTTCTCAGTTGATTATATGGAGAGAGCGTGATTTCAAGCATTAAATCAAGTTAAGTATTCTATTATGGCTACAAAATACAATGAAAGATTTTAGGTGAAAATACCTAGTATGCAAAATGGAATTTTTAGTCTCAGTGTTGGCCAACTTTCAGGTAAAACCAGCTCTACTCATAATAATGGTAATAATAGCAGCTAACAGTACTCACCAGGCTGATGATCTCCCTGGGGCTGCAGTGGGCATTTTCATATATACTGCCTTGTTGATCTAATAACCTGTGAAATAGAATTTATATTCCATTTTTTATAAATGTGATAGTTGAGGCATAGAGAGGTTGAATTTCAGGGCTATTAAAAACATATAGCACAGGGGCTGGGGAGATAGCTCTGTGGCCCAAGTGCCTGCCTGGCAAGTGCAAGGTCATGAGTTCAAACCCCAGTCCCGCAAAAAAAAAAAAAAAAAAAACACAAAAGCTCTGTTTTTTTTTTTATTTTTATTTATTTGATTCTAGACATTTAGAAAATACATATAGGAACCTGCCAAAATCTCTAAGAGAAGAAGTGCACCATTTCCATAATTATGTTGTGCAATTTAAAATAGCTGGCTGCTAAATGTATTTTTTAAAAGACTATAATTGAATCTTAGTAAATACCATGTATAGAAGTCTATATAAAATCTCCTTAAATATAGGTTTCTTGGCTTCCCCTGAGAGTATATCCTGAGTCAAAGGCTAATGTGTAGATTTATTTAAGAAATAATTTCAGGAAACTGGTGTAATTGATGAAAGCATGAGAAGGCAAAGAGGGAAACTAAAGATTCATCTGTGGTTGGCTGGTTGCTGTCTATAGTGGACTGATGACTGGTGGTCAACTTTTGACGCCCTGCTGAACGGAACTAGTGTGGTGCTGGGTGTGGGAGGCCACCTGAGAATTGTTGCCAACAACATAAAGAACAAGAGCTGGGAGGAAAAAAGAGAAGCTGTTAGGGAGCTGTTGGTTCTCCTGGGCTGCTAGTGCTCTTGGAGGAGCTCATCATGCATCTTTCCTGAAGAACTCAGCTCTTGTTATCGTCAGAGGAGCTTAGGACCTTGTCGTTGAGAATGGCTTTGGTTGACTTTGGGAGAGCTCTGCTCCTTACTTTGAGTATTGCTTCCTGGCTCCTGAGGGGAAGGAGATACATTGTTCAATGTCCTGGGGAAGTGTGTCAGGCTGGCTATCCTGGTATAGCCTTGGCTGTTCTCATCATCGGAGGAGCTCCAAGTCTTGCTGTTGCTGGATAGCTGTGGCACTTTTCATGACTTGCTGTTGCTTCCTGGCTCCAATGCAGGTCCCTCAGCCTGCTATCACAGATCCTTCATCCTACTGGCACAGACTTCTTAGCTTCCACCACTGACCTTTGGGCCATCCCAGTACAGATTCATGAAGCAGACTGCATGAGATATTGTCATGGGCTCATGTCCTCCAATTGGACTTGTTGGGTGCATCATTATGGGCTCTAAGTCTTCAGCTGGACTCATGCAGGACACTGTACTAGGATCCAGGCCTTTGGGTAGATTCTATAGGTCTTTAGTATGTGTAAAGGTTTCCTGTACTCTTTTGCGCTAAACTGTTTGGGTGACTATCATAAAATAACCTTATAAATTATGTGTCCTTATTAAATTGTTCACCTTGCAAACCCTGACTACAACACTGTTGATTATACAAGAACCTTGTGGAGCCTAATGCAATTTGGCTAAAATCTGCTACTTGAAGGAGAGGAGGGAGACACTGATTCCCTGTCCACATTGGTTCAGGATGATAACCCTGGCTTCTTGGGTTACACACATCACTGGCCTCACTGCCTCTCAGGCAGGGGCATGAGAAACTCTCTGGAGCAGGAAGAGAGGCTCTTGGTGCTGTCAGGCAGAAAAAAAGACAGCATTAGGGTTATACCTGTGAGCAGCAGCACCAAGCCCACAGCAGTGGCTGAGAGGTTCTGCAGAGGGGCACCGAAGGGTCCATGGCTGCAGGAGTGCATGGTGGCAGTGTGTAGATTTGGGTATCAATCATAATTAGATATGCATGGATTTTTATGAAAACAGTATTAGAGCTGTGAACTAATGTATTGGAATTGAAATATATTTCAGGCTGTCTGATTATTTTCTTCATTGTGTTACCATAGAAACAGCCTAGCTCACTATTTTTACCTTAAGTTCCAATTTTATGGGTTATTACTTATTTTATTATGAAGATATATGAAAACTAGATATTATTTATTAAGTTCTCTCATACTTACTAAATATAAAACTTTAGGTTAATTTTTAGAGAGTGGTATTTATTTAATTGGGTAAGATCTCTTAAGGAGGCTATTCATTAACCTGTGTCGAGGTAGGCTAAAATCCTCACAAGCAAAA
>PVKN010037035.1:0-11319 GCA_004027915.1 Capromys pilorides
ACAATAGTAAGTAGTTGGACACAAAATCGAATAAAGGATAATGAAATTTGATCCAGTTTTTCAAAAAGCAAATCAGGAATGTGATATGAGATAGTTATGAAACCACAGCCATGTGTGAATAGGGGAGGGGACCCAGATCTACCCAAAAGTCCCACACAGAGTCTGAGGAAAAAATAATAACTAGAATTCATAGTTTTGAGCTAGAGAAGAAAGAAATGACATCAGTTAAGCAACGAGTCACAGTTGCTTCACCTGGAGTTACAAGTGTCTCTGAATTGGCATTCAATTATACCAACTGAGGTTTTTTTCTGGATTTTTATTTTATTTTTATTTTTTTTTTTTTGCGGTTCCAGGGATCGAACTTGGGACATTGCATGTGTAAGGCAGGCACGTATGCCGCTGAGCTATCTCCCTGGCCCTATCCCTAGGTTTTAGAGCAGTGCTATTATGAGCTAGTTGTTCTTTTAGGATAACAAATAGCTACAGAAAACTAAAACTGGAGATTTGAATAGAATAAATGGAGTATATACCATACCTTTCCTAGATTACTGCTCTTGATTTGGAGAAGGGAAGACAAATCCCACTTTTGATGGTAGCCATTTTGGTCTAGCTCGTTGCCCACACTTGCTGTGGGTAGAGCCAGCCTCCACTGGGCCCTGCTGCTGAGGCAGCTTCCTAGAGTGCTGAGTCTCAGGGAGACCCTCAGCTGCTCCTAACTCAGCCTCACGTGCCTGTAGGTCCCATGATGGAATCCCTAAGCCTTTTTAGAGGATCTTGTTTCGCATATCTTGTGCAACTTCAATTCTGGTCTCTGGCTTGGGACAGAAATACCTTCAGTTGCTGTGAATCCAAGTTCTGATCCTTGCACCTTATTAACCTGCTGGACCTCATGAGTGGCAGTTTTTGAGCAAGCTCGTTCCTCCTCTCTGGTAGTTCAAGGCCATTCTTCAGTTAGCAAGATGTCCAATTGGGTAAAACAAGCAACTTCTGTCTCTCAACACTATGTCTAAGCTTCACAGGTGATGATTTTAACAGGTGCAATCTTGGGCCCATCATCCTTTCCCCAGGGGGTGGGCATGGGGAAGGAAACAGTTTCCCCTCACTGAGATACTGACATCTCTCTGGATGCTGAGTTTGCAGAAACCTGGGGTTGCAGAAGGCCTTTTTACTATTGAAATGTGGAGAAACTATACATTATTTGGTACCCACCAGGTCAGAAATGATACCAATGCTATTCTGCTACAAAACATTTTCAAAGGATGTCTTATTCCTAGAAGGAGCATAATAACAAACAAACAAATAGAACATGTACTTAATTTCATACTAGGCTCATATAATATCATTTATATTTTTTAATGTATTTAATCAAGGTCTCACTATGCAGCTCAGACTTATAGGAATCCTCCTATTCCAGCCTCCTCAGCACTAGGATGTGCCACCACGCCCAGACTCTGTCCCCAGCTCAGTTTGCCAGGGATCAACCTGGTCCCTGTGCTTGCCTAAGCAAGAGCTTAGTTCACTGAGTTATCTCACTGGCCCAATCATTTAATTTTAACGTATTAAATGAGAACATTCTAGGCATCATCATATCATCATCATCATCATTATCATCATCATTATAATAGACATTTTGGCATTTGACCACAGAGTGATCAAAAACCTAGGTTTTTTCCTAGAGACATCCAGGGTGCCTGTGCTTCTGTGTATGTGTCTGTCTGTGCACAAAAGTACATAAATGATGGGGACAGAATGAGATAGCGACAGAGAGGCAGCAGAGCAAGCGGGGAGGAAGCATGAGTTAGCTCAGACATCCTCGGTCAGGTGGGGCTGTGAGTGCTTTTAAATAAAGCAAAAGACAGCTTAAGTATTTTAATATTTATATTATGCATCCTTTAAAACACCTTCCTTGGCATAATGAGCTGATGGATTTCTTTTCTGCTTTTTTTTAAAAAAAAACATAGGTAGGATAGATAGATAGATAGATAGATAGATAGATAGATAGATAGATAGATAGATGATTTATCAATTGATCAATAGAGCAAGCAAGCATGTACACATGCACTAGAGAAAGAGACAGAGACAATAAACATCACTTAGGGGTACCCAGAGCAGTTTTGGAAAATCTGAGGTTTCCAAATTTGAAGGATAAATTGCATGAATTTCTTTTTCTCTTTTTGAATATGAAATTCAAAATTTATACCATTTTAGTTATACCATATAAAAAGTGAAATTTTTATTTTGTAGGTCTACAAAAGTAACTTTTGAAGTCAGATGTATTTATCAACATACTCATTAGAGGCATTTTTTTCCCCTACAGTTTTGGAGAGAATTGTAAACCAGCGCTAGTATGGTTTAGATATTCATAATTGTTTACACATGTTTCAGTAACAAAATATATTTGGGGGGGTGGTATTTTACTTTTAGGATTTGGGACAGCTGGAAATTATTATCATTATGGTTAAAAATGCTCTAACTGGATAATAGTGTTAAAAAGTATATAACATTCTGAAATCCTTCCTCCAAATGTGGAATACCTACCATTTTATTAAAATGAATCATTAAAATTTGAATTAGTTGATGTCTAGCCAGCTATATGGGTGGTATCTAAAGAATTAGGTGCTTGGAAGATATACCCATAAAAAAGTGACTGACTTATTATTAGTGTTATTGTTATACAGAGAACTCTTAGCATTCCTTTTAAGGGCTAACTAGCTAGTATTTCACACACTGCAGCGACAAATTCTAATTAAATCTTTTAAGAAATAGGACATCTTTTCTAATCATGATACAATGCATCAAATTCCTTAGAGAAAAGTAAAAATTATTTTCATATTTGTTTCTCAGATAAAAAAAGAGAATTTAAAAAAAGAAAAAAAGGAGGATGATTGCTAAGGGATTTTGAGGCTCCCAGAACCTGTTTCCTCCAAGCAGCTAGACTATGTGAAGAGCCAAAAGGAAGCAAAGTTCAAAGGAAATTCATCTAATATTTGTGCCCTGGCTGTGGGCAGCATGAGAACGGCTTGCTGACAGCAAGCAGCCAGCTGGCAGGGAGGGCAGCCTGCCAGGAGACGGGTCATTATGGTCACACATGGACCAAGCACTAGGGTGAAGATGCCAGAGCTCCAGGCAGTGTAGGTTATTTTGGGGGCTTTACATGAATCACTAGTTTTTTGTTCAATGCCATTATTGACACAGAGAAATGTACTTGTGTAGTTCCTAACAAAAGTCCAGCCCTATAGACAGCACCAAGAGTTGATACATCAACCACCTCTTCTGTGTTGACGGAGTGGCCTAAGACAGTACCTCTTCCCTATTGATCAATTATTGAACACTCTCAGGTTGGTAAAATGTCATCCTTGGAGACGTCCCTCAAGAAGGATTCTCACTAATGATTTTCAACTATCTCTAAACACATGGCATTTTTCATTGCAACAATTATTTTACAGTTTTATTGTTATATTATCACAGCAATATTTTGTGATATTCAAGACAATGCCTCTAAGATTTAACAAACAAAGGCATGGGAAATTTAAGTACATATTCCAAAGAAGAATTCTTCTGAGTTAATGACAGAGCCAGCAATTTGCAAACCATCCTCATTTTATATATTGAGAATTGTTTCTGCATTAATATCTTTCTTAAGGACAGGATGCTGGCTTCATGAACTTAGGAAACATATCAGTGCCTGCATGCAAGAGCCCTTCTACAGAGGCACAGCCTGCAGCAGATTTAGTACTCAACCTATGCATTCTCCTCCTTATTCTGTCCTCTCAGGGAAAAAAAGTCTGTGTTACTGTTCATATCTGAATGTATTCCAAGAGCCTTTCACACTTTTGCTGTTGGAAGCCAAAGCAGTGCTGTGGGAAGGTGATCAGATTGTGGGGGTCAGACAGCTTGCTGTTGGGAGACTGTCTTAGTTACTGTTCTCTCCTTGCTCAAACAAAATACCTGAAACCAAAATTAAGGAAGGAAAGGTTTACTTAACTCAGTGTTTGTGGAGGTTTCAATCCATAATCAGCTGGCTCCAAGGCAGGGTGGCATGGTGAGGGGAAACAGTGAAGGTGGCGGAGAACAGCCAAAGCAGCAGCAGCAAAAAGGGAGAGAGCAAGCCTCTTTTCCCCCTTATTCTGTCTGCAGCTACCAGCATTTGAGTAGGTGGGTGTATGAAGCACTCACACCATCTCCTAGCTCTCCTCTTGCACAGGCTCAGAGTGCTTACAGAGTGAGGATACTGGTCCCTCGCCGAGTCCCTTACTTAAACTTCTAAACTTCTCAAGTTGATACAATGAACAGCATCCTAGAGCAGTAGGGCATGTCCTATACCCAGTAGGATGTAGAACTGCTGAGTTCTTTAGTTAAGCTTCTAGGCTTCTCAAGTTGATGCCGTGTATCAAACATTACACAAATGCAGTGTGGTCTGAAGAGGCCGGTCACTGGCAGTACAACCTGGAAGGACCTATTCCTGGCTTGTCCCTTCACTCTTGGCCTCTTCCTCGTACTGTTTCTGCCTGGAGCCTACCGATCACAGACTAACTATGAGCCAAAACAAACCTCATTTAAATTGTGAGTGCTGGGCATTGCGTCTCAGAAATCAAACCGAGGCCCCTTGCTACAGGGTTCTTAATGGAGTGATGAAAGCTCACTAACATGCAGGGTGAACTGCTACATATCAATGCACTCCCAACTCAAAAGCTTAAGTAAAACTAGAGCTCAAGGCTCAAACAGCCTGACAAGAGCAGAGCTGCCGGCCACAGAGGAGTTGGTCAGTCCTGTAGCCAGAGACACACCTGTTCCTCTCTGCCTGCTCTACTCTCATTTCCCATTACCAGCATTGGCTGCTGCTGCCTACTTCTGCTCATGAATGTCAGGGTTCCCTGGCATGCTTGGTCCCTTCTTTATTATGTTAAGAGGATTCTGAAGGACACCAGTATCTCAATCTCATTTGTAAATTCTTTGAATGGAAAAGCAATCAGTACAAGTTTATTATTATTATTATTATTATTATTATTATTATTATTATTATTATGGCTCAGCCTGTCCTGGTGGTGGGACTGGCACAGCATGTGGTGCCGGGGATCGAACCATGGTTCCTGCGGTTGCCTAAGCTTTCCTAGGCAGGGGCTTTAGACCACTGAACTATCTCACTGGCCCAATCAGTACAAGTTTCAAACAACAACCTTAAAATTAATCCTCGGGTGCAAAGCCCTTTGGAAAAAAATATGTTCAGTTCTTCAATCTTCTTTTAGAGTGTCATACACTGGCCAAGGAAAGAGTTTCTAAATGACAGCCATGGAAGCAGGTTGCTTGAGTTCATAACTGGGCCCTGCTGCTCACATGCTACCTGGCCTTGGTGAATCCTATGTGCCTTCATTTCTGCAGCTACAATATGGGAAGTCGCCAAACTATACCCCTATATTTCATTTTGGGAATTGAGTTTAAAAAATATAAAGCAACTACAATAATAACTGCCACCCAACAGCTCAATACATGTTAAATAATATGCATTATAAAAATTCTCAAATGGAATAAATCTCTAATCGGTGAAGATACAGTAGCATTTGGGAAATAGTCAAAAGTCATTTAGAACACTCTGATTTTTTTAAACTGAGAAAATTTAAGTAGTTTTAGATGAAATTATGATACAAATCTATACATAACAAGACTTGCCTCCTCACTTACCTTATGACTAAGTATGAGTAAGTGCATGGATCTTTGAAATAACTTTCAAAATGTTAGTACATTATTAGAGATTATAAACATGAAAAATTTTTCTTACATAATGGCTGCATTTTGTGCATCACAAAACATTGGTAACACCTTTATCTTTGTTACTTATTCATAAAAGTGGCACAGAGAACATTGATCTCACTCATAATGGAACCTATGAGATTATATTTGTCAAGAATGTTCTTGGTTTTAGCAAAGAAATTATTATTATTATTTTATTTACTTCTTTGGTACCACGGATCAAACTTGAGACCCTGTGCTTTCCAGGCAGGCGCTTATGCTGCTGAGCTATATTCCCAGCTGTTCTTTTCTTTTTTAATTATTTATTTATTCATTTTAATTTTATTTATTCATATTATAGTTGGCTTGTCCTGCCCTGGGGGTGGGGCTGGTGCAGCATGTGATGCCAGGGACTGAACTGTGGTTCCTGTGGTTGCCTAAGCTTGCTTAAGCAGGTGCTTTAGACCACTAAGCTATCTTGCCAGCCCCAATTTATTTATTTATTTATTATTTATTTATTTATTTGCTACAAAGCTCGGACTCATAGTGATCATGAGTCTTAGCCTTTCCAATGCTGGGATTACAGGCATGGGCCAGCACACCCGGTTTCGGTAGCCAGTACAAAATGTGGTACTGGGGATCAAATCCTGATCCTTGCACTTGATAGGCAGGTGCTTAGACCACTGACCTATCTCTCCAACCCATTCTTTTTTTTTTAGCCCATTCTTTTTGTTAAGTCACAAATCCTTAGTCTGTCTGCTGAAATTGATAGTAAGATAAGATATAAATTTAATTATGCAATTGTCAAAAATTAAAGTGCATGATTAAGGCAAAACTTACAATCAATTCTGAAATGTTTTAAAAATTACATTCACTACAAAAATTTATTGTATAACCAAGCATATGTAGTTTATTTTATAAAGCCATTCATAGTTTGAAATTTAATTAAATCTTAAACTTCAATATAAGCAAGCTGAAAGTCTCCAACACAATTTACTAGGCTACAGCACAGAAATTGAGATGTATGTTTCAAAACTTTCCTCTTGAACTAATCTGAAGACTTAGTTTGTCTACGTTTAATGTACATTTAATTTTAAGAGTTCTTTCTACCCCCAAGCACTGTTCCAAATTCTTCGTAACACTACCTGGATTTCTTTCTTAAAATTTCTCACCAGGGAGAATCTTGTTTTGTTATTGCTGTTGTTGTTATTTTGTTTTTTTGTATTTAGTACAAGGTCTATAGAATCTCACTACATAGATCGGACTCAGTGATCCTTCCATTTTCAGCCTCCAAAGCGCTGGGATTACAGGCGTGCTCCACCATGCCCAGTCTCAATCATAGTCTCAGTGTGTCCCCGGAGGCAGGGCCAGCACTGCATGCTGGGATCAAACCCTGGTCCCTGTGCTCTGTCTAAGCAGGCACTTTAGTCCACTGAGCTATCAGGTCGGCCCTCTCCAGGGAGAATTTTATTCCTATCCTTATATGATGACGAGAAACTTTCCCAAAAAGTAAATGGTGATCTGTGACTCAAATCCAGACAGCACATGTAGTATTTTCATCCAAGTATTTTAGAAAGATTACTTCACTTAAAGGACATTTCTTTCTCCCCATTATTTCTTACACCTTTGAAATTCAGGTCTCTTATCTTTGCTAGAAATTTAATTTTAAAGGTTCATATCATGTCAAGAATCCCACATGCAATATTTCTTCTCCAAGTCCTCAGATCTAGAAAGGTTATCATCAAGCAAGTGGGAGGTACAGGAATGAGCAATGTCAGGGGAGGGAAATAGTGAAACCCCAGACAATTCAGCCTACACCGCATTACAAAAGAATGAGGCCTTGAGGTACATCAGGAGGGTCACTTAGGTAGAGCCTATTCTGCTTTGAAGCTGAGGTCCTGCCTTAAGAGGGGGATATCAATGAAACAGAAAGACTAATCAGCAGCACTTTCACAAGAAATTAAATGTGTCAAACGGCAAAGTGTCCTAATTCTGTCTTCAGGGAACCTGTGTCAAACTAGCCTATGGTTCTGCTCTGGGTGAAACCATCTGCAAAGAATATTCTATTCCGCATTTTTTTTTCCCTACAAGACATTCCTCATAAAGGAAATGTCATACTTAAATGGATGTGGAAATTTTCTCAGCATTACCTAATTGAAGCAATGGGACAAGCTTTCTTTGAACGAAAAATAATTTGTTACAATCTGCTGAAAGAAAGCACATCGGTATCTTTGAGTAATGACAATATAAACAAATCCAGTGATGGGGTACTAATCTTTGCTGTGTTTTCTGGAGTCACCATGACCTTTGTGTCTCATGACCACTTTTTGATCCTGAGAGAGGAAAGCAGTGATTAGGTGGCACCTTACAGATGTTTATGTCTAAAGTAAACATTAAACCTAGTGATGTTTTGCATTGAGGAATTCTGTATAGCAATTGCTGGTTCTCTATATTAATAGAGAACACTGAAAGACTGTACTTACAAAGCGCTATATTTATATATAAGCACTAATTTATTTATTATTGATACCATGAATGATACAATGCATATAAATCTTCACTATGGTTCTGGGAACAAAGTAGATACTCAATAAATTGAATTATAATCACATATGTGAGAAATGAAATTATCCTTCCATTTGGCACTGCTCATGATATCCCACTTCAGGCTGGAAGTTACTAGGAAAGAAGTTTTTACGTTAGGCTTTTCATACCTCAGAAATTATGTACAGCCTTGGGTCTGTATGTTGTGTCCTATGTTCAAGTACCAAAATGTTCATCAGGTATTTGAAGGGGCATGTTATGGTTTGTGTATAGGTGTCTCCCCCAAAGCCTCATGCAATCATGGGGCAGCTTCTGGAATTTGTGATTGATAATTGTGGGTGTGGGTGCTGGACCTCCCCTGGGGCAGGTGATTTCAATGTACAGAAGGAAGAGAAGTTAGCTGCTTGAGCTGCTGTTACCCTCCTCCTTTGCTGGGCTTGCTCTTGCTACTGCCATGAAAGGCCACCAAACAGTGATGCATCACAAAGTGGCATGCTGTCCGGCCCTGGTGACTTGCTTTTCTACACTATTCTACATTATTCGTTCAGGAACGAATTCCTATCCACAAGTTCACTACAGTAAGTTTTCTTTCTGTTCTGAGTTCTCATCCACTAGGACTGCTACAAAGGGGAAGTAGAAGAGAAATGGGACAAGTTCAGGGCTGCTAATGTGTGGCTCCAGGAGAATGAAGAATAACACAGATTAGTAACAGATGCCTCAAGGGCCAGAAGATGAGACTCTTATTCATGAAAAGGCAGGAAACCCATGCAACCCTTCAAAGCTACTGCATTTCCTCTCTGCCCAGTTTCCAAGCCCATTCATTCCACCTAAGGTAGTACTTAGCATTATGAAAGGTTGTTTTCTGCCACGTGCCCCTCTGCCTTGAGCCAGCCGAGTATGGACTGAACCCTCTAGTAACTATGAGCTAAATAAACCTTTCCTTCCTTCGTTTGTATTTGTCCCAGCAATGAGAGAAGAGTAATTAAGGTGTAGTACTTCCGCCAAACAGTTAAGAACCAGAGGAATAATCTGCTTTAGTAACTTGTCCTATTGGGTGCTTAACTTCGTTCTTTCAAATGCCTTATTAAAAATAAATCATGTTTTAGATTGGTTTCATTGTGAGAGCAAGACTTAAAGAAATGGATACCCTACCCCCAAAAGCTTACCAATAAGCCTCTCCTGGTCTATAACTATGCTAGAGGTAGCACTGCAAAAATTGTAAGAACAAGGAAAATGAGCAAATAATAGAGTCTGAAGTCTATAGAAGCAACTAAATGCCACAAGAAGTGGGGATTAAGAATTGCAGTTATCAGAGAGACGCTCTCATCTGCTTTTCTGTTAACTTCAGCCCCTTAAAGTTTTCAGATACCACATTCAAGATTCAGTTACTCTGATAAAACAACCACACAACCTCTCAGGTTCCTTTCTATTTCTGTCTAGTTCAGCAATAGGAAGACTCATTTTCAGAATGCCAAAGCATAGATATTCAGCAAAACTGAGGGACCGTAGCAGAACCCTCTCTAGATCCTGCTGGGAGCCTGGGAAATGCAGTTCTCTTGCACCTTGGGTTGGCTCCGCTGTGTAACAGTGCTAAGTTCGCTTCTTGGAGTAAAGGAAGCTGATGTAGCCTGGAGAAACATGGAGAGCAGATGTGGCAAATGAAGCTTTGATTCAAATAATAAATTATCTGACCTTAAGTTACATTAACTCATGCAGTGAGTGTTTAACCTCAGTCTTTCAGCAACACAGAAGGATGATTCATGTAATCACTAAAGTAGATACATAGTCATATAAGAACATAACTCTCATCCTCACTTGCTTTTTGAGCAAACTGAATGCCAAATAAAGATTCCCGTGCCTTGTATATATGTAGATCTTTCCCTGTCACCCAGGCTCACCCATTCTGAGTCCCAGGTGACCCTACCTTGGTGCTACGTGGGTTTTGAAGACTCACATGGTAAAGGACTGTTTGGTCCATGTACACAAAACTTGCAATGCTTGCAAACAATAGATTTGTAAGTCAGAGGCCCTTAACAAGGACTGTAAGGATTTACACCATCTGGGGCTTTGAGCGAAAACTAATGTTGTTGCTATAGGTTCTCTGGAGTGAAGATGCACCACCCCCGCTATTACAGAGAGTGAACAACACATTCAGAGGCCCATGAAAATGTTGGACTCTCTGACTATGTTTAAACAGGCGAGTCTAATTCAGAATGTTGGGTAGGCTAGGGGTATTAAATAAGTTTTAAACAGGATATTTTCAGAAAAGATTTAACAGGATGTAATGCTAGTGCAAATCAACAAGTACCCATACATAAATCTCACCCCTGTCACTAATTTGTTTGTCACTTATGAATCATGGACATGATTTCTTACCATCTAAAGCCTTTGTTTCTCCATATGTTGAAAAAAAAGGAAAGAAGGATAAAGTATCAGCTATTTTCAAGATTGTGGTGGACATGAAATAAGATGAGAAGCAGAAATACTTAAATCACTGCTTGCCACATAATCAAGTTCTGCAAACGCTGTGTTACCACGTCCACACCGGTGCTGCCGCTGCCACTACAGCTGCTATGGTCTCCCCTGCAGCACACAGTGTATTTCAGGGATGCAAATGCATAGCAGGAACTTAACAAGTCATCGCAGGCTGAGAGCATAGTGTTGGACAATTAAATCTCATTCTTCTGGTAAATTAAAGTTACTAAGATAACCAAGAACCACAAAAACAGGCATTAAATGGATATTACAATTTTGAACTAACAGGATTTATCAAATAAGTATCGATGAATGTACTTTTGTTCTTCTATTAGGGACATTTGCTGAGACATCAGACATCCCTTTGAACTGCTGGTATAGCAATTCTCTGTGGTGTTGGGAGCGTACAAAAATAAATGAAGGATTTATAAAGCATTTCCAAAGACTATAATGGAAGTCATTCACACACCACTTAATAACTCAGTATCTAAATTTCTAGTTAAAAAAGCAGAAAAAATGCCAATTTTTAATGTATAGATAAACATAAATAAATGTCTTTAAAAATACTGTTTT
>PVKN010037036.1:0-11324 GCA_004027915.1 Capromys pilorides
CCTTCTCTTCTCTCTCTCTCCCCCTCCCTCCTCATCCTTCCCTCTCTCTTTCTCTCCCTCCCTCCCCCTGGTGAGACAGTGTTACTATGTAGCTCAGGATGACCTTCAACTCTCAGCAATCCTCCTGCCTCAGCCTCTCAAGAGTTGTTGACATTACAAGTTTATGCCACCACATCTGAATAGAGATCTTTTTCATAATATTCATAAAACATTAATGTCTAGGGACTGGAGCGATAACTCAATGGCATAAGCACCGGCCTGGCAAATGCAAGATCCTGAGTTCAAGTCCCAGTACCAAGAATAAAATAACACTAATGTCTAATTTTTTCTTGAGAATATTGGGAGAGAAGAGAGTCCTGCTTCATGAAACTTTTGCTATGAAACTACAAACAAATCCATACTGCTTGTCTGTTTGTTGGTTGGTCAGTTGGTTAGGTTTTCTAAGACAGTATTATGTTGTAGCCCAGGCTGGTCTTGGTGCATATATTTATTGAATATCGATTATCTTCTCAGCACTGCACTTGGTATTATGGGGAACACAGAATAATTTAAAGTTTCATATTTGTACCAAAGAATTAGTTTCAGAAGCCAAATAATATACTTGTTCATTCATTGTATTATCAGTTTATGCTGTAGACACTCTGCTAGGTTCTGATGACAGAAACCTTGGTCTTGTTACAATGCAGCACTTTACATAGAGCCTTCTAAAACTTCATAACTGCTGTAGCGGTGTACGCTTTAAAAGCATAATGAGTGCAAAGGAAGAAGAACAGCTTTTCCTGGATTCTTAATGTCCTGTAGAGGCATGTTTATGGGAATATAGAAATTATGTTGGAAAAAAGTTATAAGACACAAACACTCAGGAGATTTCTGAGGCAAAGTATAGAATAGTATTTTCCATTTCTAAGGTAAAGGCACAGGGAGCCTTTTCATCACATGCTGGGAACACTGGCAGTAGTGGGGCCACCGTGTGAAGCACAATTGGCACCTCTCTGCCCAAAGTGTATTGGTTCTTAAAACCTGAGAAAAGAGCTGGGACTGTAGCTCAGCAGTAGAGTGCTCGGTTAGTGTACATGACCTTGGATAAGACCCCTAGCGTCAGAAATCAGTCAATCAATCTCAACTGAAGGTGTAAAGAGAGCGCCAAATAGACTGATCCAAGGTACAACCTCAGGAGTCCAGCTCAGAGCCTCACCTTGGGACACCAAGGTTCAGTTGTTTTCCCTAACGGTTACCATCTCTATGAGCCCTGTTTGTCCTAGAGGAAGTAAGAAGGAACAAGCATGAGTATTGAGTTCTGCCCCATAAACAAGCACCTGGCCAGTGCCCTGGCTCCTGGCCTAACCGCCACCTTCTGTGGAGTTAGTGAGGGACAGCTGCTCTCTTCCTTTACAAAGATGGTGCCACAGCCCACAGTTGACATAATCCCTCGCTGAATCCAGTAGCTTATTGTTCTTGAACTATTACAGAAACTTTCTTAAGATGATGATGATGATGATGATGATGATGATGATGATGATGATGATGATGATGATTTTAGGCACAATTTTTGTTTATATGCTTTTCATAATTAGAATTCTTTTTATGTGTGCTAGTCACGTGCTGTGGATGACTGTGGGAACCTAACATTTCTCTGTGAACACTCCCAATTTCTTTTGCCTTCCTTCTCAGATTTGTCACTAAGCCACAATGTTCCTTTGAGTGTAGAGCTAAGATTTCAGTCCCTAGGCCTGGCTTCAAAAGGACTTTTCCCTATATTATCTTCAGAGCATAGTTACAGGTAAATACTTCAAATTTTTCACACAAGTAAAACAAATGATCTTTGTTATGAATTAAAATGTATAGCCCTAATATTTATCCATCATTTTTATATCCATTGAATTTTCCCATTCCCACAGGATTTTTACTTTGAAATGGATGTCTTTCCATTCAAAAATTAAAATTCTACAGATTAAATAGTTCAGGGATCCAGCTGACTTAAAGGAAAATAATGCAAAGCAGAATGAGAAGATGCTATGTCAAATGTTAATTATTTTCTCTCTCTTTTAACTTATTTGGCATAGAGTCTTAGTATGCAGCTCGGACTTCGTAGTGATCCTCCTGTTTTCTGCTTCCCCAGTGCTGGGATTACAGGCATGTGCCACTACACCCGGTCTTGGTCACCGACTCAGTATGTTGTGCTAGAGACTGAACCCCAGTCCCGGTACTTGCCCATGCAGGCACTTAGTCTGCTGAACTATCTCTCTGGCCCTATTCTCTCATTTAAAAGAAGACATTTTCTCTAATATCTTATTTCAGAGTAGTTTTCTCAAAAAGAAAAAGAATAATAAACAATGACAGTAAGTGTTGTCATTTTTACCCTCAGGATAATTGGTGTACAGCATTGACAGTGACAGGGAACTTGTACCCCATGCAAGACGGGGGACTTGTACCCGTGCACAAGATGGAAGGATGGAAGCATGCTGCTGACTTAGATGGGATGGTTTTCTTTTCTTAGACATAAGCAGTACCTCCACACCTGGCAGTCTCTTTATATCTCAACATGAGTGAGCTCTGGCTTTAAGAACTAGTAAGCTAACATCATTTGGTGTGAAGTGAGTTGTTTCATCTCCAAAGAAAGTATCTGGGAGCCGGCACGTGCAGACTCTCACTGCTCCTGGAAGCGTGTTCTGGTCAGGAGGCTTGTGCTCCAGTGCAGGCCGCGTTCACTCGCCTCATGTTGTTATCTTCCTGCTTTGTGCCAGGAAACGAAAGTGACACCCGGTGCCTGCCTTTTGGGAGCTTACTGGTCCTTAGACTCTTATTAGCCTGTGCAATAATGACCTAGCAAGCTCCATCAGGTGGTGGCATTTCATCTTCCCCAAGCACAAGCCTTTTCTGGTGATACACAACTCCATACTTAAGGCTGACTGCCAGAATCGTATCTTGCCCAAGGTCTTGGCAAGTTCACAGAAGAACGCATCATCAACAACTTTGAGCTAACATCTTTTGTTACTAATCAGTATGTCCAAAAGTTATTGTTTCAGTATTTCTGATGTAATTGCCCTTTAAGCCTTTTTGTTCAATCTCAAAGCTCAGTGAATGTGTTAATAATGGCTACATGCAGAGTTTACTGTAGCATGCATCATCCTATTACAATGCTACTCAGTCCTCCCTCCTCATTTAACATGTTTCTCATTAGCTTAAACTTTCACTGGTGGTGCATGTGTGAATTTCTCATTTCTTCGGGGTAGTACAAATAGATCTAATCACTTTTATGTGACTTGCATGTAACATGTTCAAATGAGAGCTTCACGGCAGCCAGCCATGAATCAAGGTCCCATCATGACATGATAAGCAGGGGCTTCCACTGGTGCTGTGGCTCTGGCTAATGCACTGTGAAGACCACCAGGATCCTCCTGTGCAGGAGCAGGTATGGACTCCCCCACCCCAAGCTCGGAATCCAGAGTGGGACAGCCCAGTGGCCTGTGGATGTGGGTCACAGGATCTGAAGAGATCCACACGAGCATCTGCCATGTCTTGACCTGATTTTCAGGTGAATCCTGCTGCCTGTGTACCTCCATCTTTTGTTTTGTTTTGCCTTGGATTTTTTTTGATACTTTGTACTTTTATTATTTTTATTGTTGTACAAATTTTTATGTGTCAACCTATTTTATAATAAAAGCCAAGAGAATCTATAGCTTGAAGTCCCAAATGAAAAAAAAAAAAAAAATTCTTAAGGGCTGGTTAATTATCTATCAACAAAACTATAGAAAATGTACTACTTTATGTAACAGCTGAGAAAATTCATACTTGTAAGGACCGAGGAGTTATATGACAGATTTGTATGTTTTCTTCTCGATTTTCTATTAAAACTTTCTTAGCAAAAAAGCTCCAGAAAGAAAAGAAGGACATGGAAGACCCCCCCAAAACTCCACCAAAAGACTCTCAGAATAGCAGGATACAAAGTCAACATAAAAATCAATAGCATTCCTGTACACTAGTAACATTCACTGAGAAAGATTAGAGGAACAACACCTTTCATAATAGCAACAACAACAAAAAAATGAAATACTTTAATGAAGGAATCAATTTAATGAAGGAAATGCAAGACCTTTACAATGAGAAGTACTGTATTCTGAAAACAGAAAATAGAGACATCCCCTGGTATTGCATGGGCAAGATCAATATTGTGAAAATTCTCATATTTTCAAAAATTTATACAAATTTAATGCACTCCCAATAAAAATACCAATAACCCAACAGAACCAAACAGAACAACCCTAAAATTCATATGGAAGTAGAAGAGATCTAGAATAGCAAAAGCATTTCTGGGCAGCAAGGACAAGGCAAGGGGCATCACAATTCCCAGTCTGAAATTATACTATGAAGTTACCATGATAAAAACAGTATAGCACTAGCAAACAAAAAGACCCAAGGATCAATGGAACAAAATAAAAGATGTAGAAATGATTCTAAGCACACTCAGGAGAAAGCATCTAGAAGAAAGATAGCCTCTTTAATAACCAGTTCTGAGAAAACTGGCTTTTCACTGCCAGAAACAGAACCACACCCATATCTCTCACTGTGCACTGAACTAAAATTGAAGTGGACCAAAGACCTAAACATTAAAATAGAAATTCTTAATCTGCTGGAAGATAAAAAAGGTAAAACTCTCAAAGACATTGCTGATTTTATGAGCAAAATTTTATAAAATGAAATTAGGCAGGTTTTATGAACAAAATCCTAATCACACAGGAAATACTGCAAAGAACAACTGGGGCTACATCAAATAAAAAAGCTTCTGTATAGCAAAATAAACTACCACCTGCGTGAAGAGGCAAACCACAGAAAGGGCACAGTTTGGTAGATACTCACCCCAAAAAAGACAAGCACTCAAAAATATCAACTCTCCCCCAAATTTAAAGACCCAACCCAAAAACTGGATGTTTGAAATGAATAAACACGTCTCAGATAAAAAGTACAAAAAGCAAATAAATACATGAAACAGTAATGTTCAGTATAGCTGATCAATTGAGAAATGCAAATTAAAATAATGCCCAGATTCCATCTCACCACAGAAAGAATGGCTGTTATCAAGAAGTAATTACTAGCAAATGCTGGCGGGGCTCAGGGAAAATAGGAGCCCTTCTCCACTATTGGTGGGGGTGTAAACTGATACAACCGCTGTGGAAATCAGTGTGGAGATTCCTCTGGTGGTTCCATTTGACCTGCTGGTGCCCTTGCTAGGCATCTTCCTGAAAGAATTAAAAGCATCATACTGCAGCGATAGATGCATACCTATGTTTATAACAGCACTGTTTGTGATAGCCAGATCTCTGAGACAGCCCATATGCCCATTAACAGAAGAATGGATAAAAAAAACAGTTTTTGTGTATAATGGAGTATTATTCTGCCAGAAAGAAGGATAAGCTTGAGTTGCTTTCAGGTAAATGGGTACACCTTGAGACCATTACGTTAAGTAAAATCAGACACACTAGATTATATATTGTTTCTCATGATGAGAAAAGGGTCAATAAGGTACATAACAGGTGGGATGTAGGGAAACAGCCACATGGGAGGGGGAGCAAGAGAAGATGGGAAGAGGAAGGAATTTTAAAACAGAATAGTGGAAGGGATGGAAACAGTTTTTGTAAATGGCTGAGGCAGATGGGTTAAAGGAGGGGAGGGGAATGGGGAAAGAATTAAGGCATAATTATGTCTGGATACAAATTCCTTCCGATGGGTGTGGTCATTATATATAGCAATGCAGTATATACTACTAATAATTTTTTAAGAGAGGAAGAAAGAGGAAGAAGGAAGACGTGTGCACATCGAGCAGGAAATGCCACCACTGCACTCTTGGCCATTTGTTTTTCTGCCCCCTGGGAGACAGTGACGCCACACGTGTGGTTCTCACAGGGCCTATTTTTGGGCTGCAGCAATGACTGGCCCTGAGTGCATAGCATTGCACAGAGGAGCAAGGCAGGAAATGAGATGTTCACCAAGCCCCAAGCACCTGGATGTGCGGGCCTCGGGGGCAGCTCCCCTGCCTTTTCTGTGCCTTTCCTTTTGCATCCAAGTTTTTTTATGTTTTGTTTTTTATTAAAAGCCTTTGCAGTAGTTATGAAACATAAACCTCCATTTTCAGCATTAATTCTGCCATTGCTCAGAAAAATATCAAGTTTTTTAAAGTGTGGGTGCCTTGTTGACCTCTAGCATCTTGTTTCCGGGATAAAGTACTTCATTTTATATGTTAACCTATAACTTGGTGACGTGGCAGTTGTTCCCCTCCCCTTTTATTCTCAACTCTTTAGCCAGATGTGGATCGACAAAGAAACCATAACAGTCGCTCTTTTCAGGCGTTTTTCTTTTCTCTCTGCCCAAATGCAATCTTCTGCTCCTGTCCTTGAAGCCCGCAAGATCATGACCTTTTGACCTCCAGCAACATGCTCACCTGCAGGAGCATAAAGACCCCGCTGGAGCCTCCCCGGTTCCTGCGAGCTCCTGCTCCTGCTATGCTTACTCCACGTGGTGGACTCACAGCCATCTCCATGCTTTGTGTTGCTTTTCCCATGGCTGACCACATCGCCCTGACAAGACTAAAAGTGCTTTTAGAACCACAAGCACTGCTTATCTCTTGACTAGCTTATGGTAGATACTCAGCAAGATGTGTTTGGCAGAGCATAGCTTGTTCTCTGAAGAACTCCTGGGAATATGTCCTTGGGCTGTGTTTCTTCTTACTTCGTTCTTGGGTTAGCAGAGATAATAATCATTTGCTTTGTCAGATTTGAGGACGGTCTGGAAAATCAGTTTCCAGGGAGAACTCCTAGGTAGCAGCTGTATTAAAGGCTATAGGGTGAAGGGCAGCAGAAATCACTTTTATCTTGGTCTGCCTGTCTTTTTTTGTGGCTCCACTCCATGTGTTTGGATCAAAATAACCCTAACTAATAAAGCATTGTCTTTTTTAAAAAGTGATCCATTGTCAGAAGAATATTTTGGATCATAAGACAGCATGCTAGAATAAATGGTGCCACTAATTTTTATCTCCCCAAGCTTTTTCTATGATAATATAGTCAGACTATAGTTTAAAAATCCAAACTGAAGAATATTTGGAGATAAGAGTTCATAGACAAAGAACATGGACTTTATTGTACTCTCAGATGCTGCTGGTAGAAAGTATGTGAAGAAATTTAATCTTGGGAGGAGGAAATAATATGGCAGTGTAGGTTTTCCTTGTTCAGCATTACTCAAGCATATTTTTAATTTTGCTGTTTTGGAATAATTTTGATTTTTCTGACAAATCTTATATTAAAATACATATGCTGTGGTAGAAAAACTGGTAAAGTGTTACACTTCAAATCACTCCTCGGTTCACATACAGTCATGAGAGGTAAAATATAAAAAGAGGTAACAAAAATACATACAGGGACCTGAAGGCCAGATAAGCATTTCTGTGGGGTGCAAATGGGGCTGAGTCAAGTGCCGGGCTGTCGTCCAGAAGCCAGTGGTAACAGCCAGAAGCTCGGCTCCTGCCAGCAAAGGGAACTATAAATGCCCCACGCAAGATAAGAGGCTGCAGCCTGGTCACTTTGAAGCCAGTGCCCACGCTCCCAGAAGGAAACTGAGAAGAATAGCGATTATCTAGAGCCTGGAGCTGGGCTTCAGGAGCCCTGGCCATCTGTGGTGCTTCCCAAGCAGGAGCTGAGGGGGCCTGCTCCTGGTCTGCCAGCCTGGACCTGGGAGGTGCTGACCCAGAGTGGAGCACCAGTGCTTTGACACAGAACCTGATGGTCCACCGGGAGCTAGGACTGCATGCAGGAGACCATGAGAGCATTGCTGAGAGTCTAGGGAAACAACTCCCCCTCTCAGGCTGTCCAGAGCAAAGGAGGGGAACTGCTAGGAAAGGCGATCACTGAAATCAGCACTTGGAATACTGCATGCACTCAAAGTGAAATCAAGTTTTGGAACACCTCACAGTCAATGGAAAATAATTGCATGCACAGTGGTCAGAGATAAAGTCATGATATTATATGGTAGGTAGATGTGACTTAAGAGCAGGCACCTAAAAGAGTTTTAGGTATTGGAAGTAAAAAGTTCAGTGAGGGCCTGGGGTGTAGCTCAATGATACATGCATGAGGTGCCAGATTCAGTTCTTAGCATAAAAAATAAGTGAATAACCAATGTGAACACATGACCTTACAGAACAACAGTATTGTATTTAGCAACAGAAAGAAGTAATAAACTAGACTTTACCACCCAGAAGCCAGCGCAGGCAAAAACTGTAAAGCACATATGCACTGTGTTTGTAGGAAGACAGAATGAGGCCATAACCACTTCTGTTGGATAGCAATTGTGGAGGAACGGGTGGAGTAATTTTTGCAGCAACTTTTGGAGAAATATTTGCTAAAACTTTCCAAAATTAAAGAAAATCTGGTCCTTAGCTTCAGATATGGAGCAGGATGAACCCATAAACTTTCAAATTTAAAAGGAAATTGGTAAAATATGAAAAGCTACCATGGAGAAAGACTGTTGACTAAAAACCAAAATCAAATCATAGCAAGCTTCTCACCAGCAAAAAGATAAGCTGAAAGTGGAATGATATCTTAACATGCTGAGTACAGATTACTTTCAACACAGAATTTTATAACTTACCAAGCTAGTTTTCAAGAATGAAATTAATGGAGATCCAGCACCAGGCCCGCCACATGAGTCAGACCTCCTCCAGCCCGCCACAGACACAGCCTATCCAGCACCAGGACTACTGTGTGAGTCAGACCTCCTCCGGCTCAACACAAGCACAGCCTATCCAGCAGCCAGGCCACCGGGTGAATGAGACCTCCCACCCCTGGCCTACAAGCAGCTCAGCCAACCCAGCAGCCCGGACTGAACGACAAACCCATGGGAATGCAGTCCCAAAGGTCACTGCTATACAGAATGATACAGACAAGGAGCAAAATGCAATCTCAGGTCCCAAGCCCACCTGGAACAAATACAGGAGACACAACCATAGAAGAAAGTGGGAATCATGCAGCTGAAATCTCTGAATTAGTAGCATCTGAAGTAAACAAATACAGAAATGTATTGAGGAACTCAGATTGGAGATAACCTCTAAAGTTAAAAAAGAAATCTTTGGATTACTAGAGAGTGAAGTTAAAAAAAAAAAGCTGCAGAAAAGCATAGAGAAAATCAGATCAGAAATAACCTCTGAAGTAAAAAATAATCATCTCTAAATTAATACTGTCTGAAGTAGAAGAACATCTGTAGAAAGGTAGAGAGGAAATGAGAGCAGAAATAATCTCTGAAGTAGAAAAAGAATGGATAACTATAATGAAAGACTTAATAAATACATCTAAAGAAGACATTGATAAAAATTAGAGGAGATTAGAAAAATGATGGAATCCTTGAATGAGCAATATAGGAAAGAAATAAACCGCATGAAACTGATTCAAAGAGATATATAGGAAAATAAAATCTCAATCACAAGCTGGCAACACCATATGAATGAAAGTGAAGATAGGATTTCAAATCTTGAAGACAAAGTCACAGCTAGTGAAAAGGTAAAAAAGGATCTCTTAAAGACAACCAGAATGCAGGAAAAAGTAATTCAACTTCTGCAAGATGACACAAAAATGTACAGCATGAGGTTAATAAGAATCAATGAAAAAAGAGTTAATACAAATGATATAAAAAGAACATGGGCAGAAGTAATAGCAGAAAACTTCCCAAATATGAGAAAACAATTGGATATTCAGGTAACTGTTATTTGGATATCCAAATAACATCAATCCAACTAAAAACACACAGACATATAATAGCCAAGATCCCAGAAATCCAGCTGAAGAATAATATACTAAAAGCTGCTAGAGAAAAGAAATAGATCACATTTAAAGGAAAACCCATCAGAATAATGGCAGATTTCTCTTCACAAACCATGAAGTCAAGAAGAGCATGAAGCAGAGTGCTTCAAGTCCTCCAAGAAAACAAATTCCAGCCCAGACTGCTGTACCCTGCAAAACTCTTTCAAGTATGAAGGAGAAGTGAAATACTTCCATGACAAGGAACAACTAAAGAATTTCATGATGTCAAAGCCAACCCTACACTGACTACTTAAAAATATTTTTGAGGGAGACCAAAATGACTTGATGTTTATAAATGAATCCAGAAAGAACCCACCAAATAGGGCAACCTATTAAACAGGAGAAAAAAGAGTAAACAGTAATAAGTAAAAGACATGTTAATCATAAGTCAATACATTTCAATTATAACTATCAATGTAAATGGACTCAATTCTCCAATTAAAAGAAATAGACTGTCAGAGTGGATAAGGAAGCAAAATCCAACAATATGCTGTATACAAGAAACACATTTAATTCATAAATAAACTCATAGGCTAGAAGTTAAAGGATGGAAAACAATACTACATGCCCCAGCACTTCAAAAAAAGCAGGAGTAGCAATTCTGTTTGCAGACAGTCTAAACTTGAAACCAAGACTGATCAAATGGAAATAAAGAAGGCCACTAAGTACTGCTTAGGGGAAAAATTTAAGATGAAGAGGTAACACATATAAATATGTATGTACCCAACACAGGAGCACCAAGTTATATAAAACAAATCTTAATGGACAGGAAAAATCTAGTATCCAGTACCACAATCATAACAGGAGACCTTAATACCCCTTTATCCCAGAAAGATAGGTCCAGCAGATAAAAAGTGAGCAAAGAAGTAGCAGAACTGAACCAGATCTTGGAACAACTGGACTTCGTGGACATACACTGAATGTTCCACCCAACCCATTTTCAGCTGCACATGGGACATTTTCCAAAATTGACCACATACTAGTGCACAGGTCATGCTTAAGTACATGCAAGAAAACAGAAATTATGCTATGTATGTTACCTAACCACAATGCAATGAAAGTAGAAATTAATGACAAAAGAAATCACAAGAACCCCAGAAATACACGGAAATTAAACAACACTCTTCTCAGCAACCATTGGGTTACAGATGAAATTAAACAATATTTACACTTTAATGAAAATTCAAACACAACCTACCAGAATTTATGGAATACAATGAAAGCAGTTCTTAGAGGGAAACTTGTAGCCCTGAACTCACACATTAAGAAAACAGAATGGGAACAAATAAATACTCTTACACAGCACCTAAACCAACTAGAAAAGGAAGAGCAAACAAAACCCAAAGCCTAAAAATGGGAGGAAATTATGAAGATTAGAGCAGAAATTAACTCAATCAAAACAAAGAAAAGAATACAAAGAATTAATCAATCAAACAACTGGTTCTTTGAAAGAGTAAATGAAATTGATAAGCCCCTAGCTAACCT